>QXEO01001201.1:274148-458823 GCA_007115705.1 Dactylis glomerata
GCCAATGGCCAAGTAGAGAGGTCAAATGGGCTGGTATTATCCGGCATAAAACCCCGGCTGATAGAGCCACTAGAGAAAACGCCGGGATGTTGGCTAGATGAATTGCCAGCAGTGCTTTGGAGTTTAAGGACAACTCCGAATAGGTCAATAGGCTACACACCATTTTTCCTGGTGTATGGAGCAGAAGCTGTGCTTCCAACAGATGTAATACATGATGCACCAAGAGTAGTGCTATATACTGAGGAAGAGGCTAAAGAAGCCAGGGAAAATGATGTGGATCTGCTAGAGGAAGCACGAGATATAACTCTGTCAAGAACAACAGTATATCAGCAGAACCTCAGACGCTATCATGCGCAGAAGGTAAATCCAAGGAGATTCCAAGAGGGAGATCTAGTACTCTGGCTAAGGCAAGGAACAGAAGGCCGGCATAAGTTAACTCCTCCATGGGAGGGTCCATTCATTGTGAGCAGAGCTCTGCACAATGATGCCTATTATCTTATAGATGCGCAGGCCCCCAAGAAGGACAAGGCGGACAGGTCCGGAGAAGAAACCAAGAGACCATGGAACATAGCTCTACTCCGGCCCTTTTACTCCTAAGTAGCACAATGTATGTATTTCCATATTTTTGCTTTGTGTGCCGGCGCTTTATGCCGGCCCAAGACTAATGAATGAAGTGTCGGCATCCCGAAGAGATCGGGCACTGCCTCCGAGATATATAGTTGCCTATCTTTCATTTTATTTATATGCCGGCTGGCTTGATTTGAGTGTTTCCTATGTCGGCCTAGTAATGTGTGGGCACCAAAGGCCGCTCTTCGACTCAGCTGCTGTCCGAAACCCAGCTTCATGGCTAGCAAGAGTAGATGCCGGAGATTGTCGACACATGGAAAACGGCCAAGGAAATGTATAGCAAGCGAACCGACATTTATGTTAAAGCTAAAGTTAAAACTTGAAGTGTCGGATGATTTGAAGTCTAAGTTTCAAAGTTAAAGTACTGTATGTTCAATGAAGCAACCTTGAGACTCATACGTCGAAAGCCAAAAAAGGTAGACAAGTAGCCAAGGTTGTGAAGTTGAGGAAACAGGAAAACAAACTCGGTGACTTAGCCAAAGATGATCCGGCATTGATAACAAGCAAACCGAGATAAAACTTGTTCAGGTAGCAAACCAAAGGAAATTTAAACGTATATCTTACAATTGCACCCGGCATTCCGGGGATCTGATGAAACTTAAAGTTTTTGGTGCGGCAAAGTTAAGAAGCAGGGGCAGAAGCAGAGCCGCCGGCTGGTGGAGCAGTAGCAGTGGAAGTGTCGGCCTCAGGAGTGCCGGACCCAGCAGATGGAATGGAGCCATCACCTCCGCCCGGGACAGATGCCTGTTCCGGAGCATCAGTGTCGGCCTCTTCGGCTTCCTCTTCATCTTGGCTGGAGTCGGAGCCCTCAGCAGCGGCAGATGCCCCGGCGTCGTCCTTCTTCTCCGGCTCGCGGATGTCCCGGACGAAGGCGTCAGTGTCGGCATAGTCCACATAGCTGTGGGCCAACTCCCACCGACGCCGGATGTGTTCCGGATCCGTGGTCCAGATGGATCCTTCGCGCACAGTGCGCAAAGTCTCCAAGTCAGCTTTTTCATACCAGGACAAGAAGTAGCTGAGAGCTTCGTCAGCTCCAACCCTCGCGCCGGAATCTCGCCATTCTCGGAGGCGAACCTTGGCAAGCTGCAGGTCATTGCCAAGATCAACAGGATCAGTGGGCGTCCTTTGTCCCGGCCAGAGGGCAGAGAATGCCTCCTGGGCGCCATAAAAGAGTTCTTCTGTGTAGAGGGTCATGGCGTTCTTCCGGGATTGCAGGGCCAACAGCTGCTCCGACATGTCCCAGTTGGCCGAGTCAACCGGAACACCCCGGTTCTCTCGATCCAACTGCAGAGCCCTCTCAACGTCTTCGACGGAAGCGGGAAACATGTCTGAGAAATAGAAAGCATGTTAGCAAAAGAGAATGTGCCGGCGCAAAGGTTGTGCCGGAAAGGATCATGATATGTCGGGCAGGATAAGGAAAAAGGATTTGAAGCTTACTGGCGAGGTCAGCATTGAGCTGTGCGACTGTGACTTCCCATTTTGTCGCTTGCTCCTTTAAGCTAGCCAGTTCGGCATGGGCAGTGGAGGCATCAGTCTCGGAAGCAACGAGCAGGTCCTGGGTCTTCTTCAGTTGGCCCTCCCTCTGCTCCTTCTCCTCCAGAAGCTCGGCAATCCGGCCCTTCAACTGTTCTACCTCGGCCTTGTGAGCGGCATCCCGGTCGTCCAGTTGCTTGGCCACATCCACAGAAGGCATACAGTCCTGGTGGCGTGCTTCCAGTCCAGCTTTCTCATCTGAAAAGATTTGAAGTCAGAATAATGTGAAGATAGAAAACAATGGCAAGAGTTAAAGGATTTGAAGTACAACGGAAGAGATAAAAGATCTCCAGGAATCCGGCATACCTGTCAGCTCCTTCACCCTCTTAAGAAGCTCGGCGACTTGTTCTTCAGTGCCAGCTGAGGAATGTCGGCACAAGGTTATGTGTCGGTAGGAATAGTATTGCAAAGTAAAAAGAGGAAAGGTATCCGGCATACAGCGGTATGTCGGCGAAGTTTACCTCTCTTGGACAGCTCCAGCCGAAGCTTGCTATGCTCGTCGGATAACTTCCGATGCTCGCATACCAGGTCATGATACATGTCGGCCCGTGTGTTGTTCATGCGCTGCAAAAGTGTTAGGATTTGGAATATCAGCAGAGAAACTTAGCATATCAGTTAAAGTTGAAAATTCTATCAAGTGATCACTCTTTGGAAGACCCGGCACAGGTGCTGCGCACCTATCCCGGCCCTCGGTGACTAGGATTTGAAGCTTGGATTGAGCTTATATCTCGGTCAAGAGGATTTGAAAAATAATTAAAAGGTGAAATAGGTAAAGACCCGGCACAGGTGCTGCGCACCTATCCCGGCCCTCGGTGACTAGGATTTGAAGCTCGGATTGAGCTTATATCTCGGTCAAGAGGATTTGAAAAATAATTAAAGGTGAAATAGGTAAAGACCCGGCACAGGTGCTACGCACCTATCCCGGCTCTCGGTGACTAGGATTTGAAGCTCGGATCGAGCTCATATGTCGGCAGTTAATTCGAGAACAGCTAACTACAAGAGTATTGGAAAATCCCGGATGTCCGTATCCCGGACAGCCGACATTTTCGGGGACTGGGGATATGTGTATAGGTAGAGAAGACTTACGTTGGTGGCATCGGCCAATTGGTGAAGTCTTTGCTGGAGGCTGAGGAGCTCGCAGGCAATCGGAAGGGGCTTCACGGCCAGGATGTCTGAGGGATTGCCAGTGGCCGAGGCTTCGGCCATCTTCTTGCTCCTGGAATCCGCTGTGTCCATGTTGCCGGCGTCATTCCACCTGGCACAGTGCTCCTTGAGAGACCCAAGGCTCTGATCACTTTTCGTCACCAGGGGGACGATGCCCTCAAGTTCTGGCGTGTCGAAGAAGTTGCGCCGGTAGCCAGGTCGGGTTGCTGCCCTGCCAAGATGCAGGGCCAGGGCAGAGCTGGTCTGGGATGCCGCTTTAGAAGGAGCAGTGGCGGCGGCTGGTGTGCCAGACTTGGTCGGCTGGATCTTGAGAGTCCCGGACTTGACCGGGGCAGTGGTCTTGGCCAAGGCAGAGGTCCTGGTCGGGGCAGCAGGCTTGGCCGGGGCAGGAGCCTTCTCAGAGGATGGAGTCTTGGGGGCAGGTTGTTCCGGCGCGGCCGGTGCAGCTTGGCCAGTAGAGGCAGGTTCCGGAATAGTCCGGACTTCCTTTGTCATCTATGCCGGCGCTCTTGTTGCTTGCGCCGGCATCTTCAGTTGTGCCGGCGTCGCTGGTGGGCGCGCCGGAGTCTGGAGCATCTTGGTGGGCCCCTATGTCCATGTGGACATCAGAGGCCGAAGGTTCCTGTTGAGCCCCCGAGTCCATGTGGACGTCGGGGGCAGAGATATCTTGTTCCGGCGGAGGATCGTCCTTCGCCGGGGAGGTGGTCTTGTCAGGCGCAGGCGAAGATGCCGGCACCGGTGAGGTAGTATGGCTTGCTGAAGGTATGTCGGGGGTGGCAGCGGCCGCCGGCTTTTCAATGTTGGGGCTAGCACTTGTGCTCGAAGCATGTTCCGGCGCAAGAGGAGCCCTGAAAGAGAGAAAATGCTAAGTTAGTAATCAAAGCAAGAGATATGTCGGAGGCAATACAAGGAAAAGAAACTTACCCCGCGGCAACAGGCCTCTGTTTCTTCGGAATAGGCACGCCAACATTCTGCCTCTTCTATTGCTGAGGTGTGTCGGGTTGGGGCTTCACGCCTCGCTTCCGGCCGGAACGTCCACCGGTGGAAGGAGGTCCCTGGTTCAGAGGGGCAGCGTCGACAACCATGTCATCCGGGATAGCTGAGGACGGCATTGGAAAGGCGTAAGCAACATGTGTTTCTAGAAAAGCATAAGCAAGAGGTGTCGGGCAGATAAACGTCTGGCAGTCTTCATTGGAGTCATCGTCACTCCGGTCTTGAGTGAAATGCCGGGATGAAGAGGCCTTACCCGCGGCAGAGGCAGCACGGGTGTTCTGGGGCAGCTTGTCCCAAGGATCCGGATCTTCAACATCCGCAGCAGTACGGTCTGCCGCGATCTGGATCCGGGAGTTCTCCATGGCCTGGAAGCTGAACTTCTGCGAGAGGCAAAGACAAGGGGTCAGAATCAAGAAATATGCCGGTGCAATAAGTATGCCGGATCAAGCATGATAAGTATTGGAAAATAGAAGTGTGCGGCCTAAGTATATATATGCCGGACAAGAAAGTATGTATCGGCCAAAGGATTTACCGTTGGGGCGGGCCGATCCCGGCTATATGGTTCAAGTCCCCAGGCAAAGGTGGCCTGAGAGGACTTGCAGACGTCCTTGATCCGCCGCAGAATGTCGGCCGGAGTCAGCTCGTGTGTGGAATGCCGGGTGGGGTCCATGGGTCCACTCATCTGGCAGATTTTGTGTGACCGGCGCTGCAGAGGAGAGACGCGCCGGCTGATAAAGCATGCCACTAGATCATTGGGGGTAAGGCCGGCATCCCGGAGCTCGCCCTTAACCCGGTGAAGCGCATTCACCGGCATCACCGAGTTCTTCGGGTTGTAGGTCCAATTCTTCATAGCCAAAGGTGGTTCGTCCACAAATGGCGGCAGGTTGAGCATATCCTCGTCGGTGGTGTTCTTGACATAGAAGAAGCTCTTCTGCCACTTCTTGCAAGATTCAAGCAGCTCCACCTTGGGGAAGTCCGAGCCCTTTCGGGACATGATGGTGGCCGCGCCGCATAGGGTCATGGGGCGGTCCTTCTTCTCCTGGGCCGTCTCCGGCGGGTCATTCTTGCTCCGGGGCGGTTCTTGGACGACTTGCTTCCGCAGTTGGAAGTATTTCGCCCAGCCTTGGGTAAGGGGCTCTATGCCGGCATAGCCTTCGCAAAAGGCAGCGAAGGCGGAGAGGATCATCACGGCATTGGCCGGGATATGATGAGGTTGTAGATCGTAAGTGTCGAGGACGTCCCGGAAGAAGTCCGACGCCGGTAGGCCGAAACCCCGCTCGAAGTGGGCGATGAAGACGACGCGTTCGCCGGGTTCGGGTGCCGGCGCAGTCTCTCCCGCCGGTAGCCGGCATGCAACTCCCTCCGGCACTCTCCTGGTGGAGGTGACCCAAGATATGTCGGCCGGAGTGACCTCCGACCCCTCCCAGCCGGAGCGTCCTTGGGCCCGGGCTGAGTTATCTTCCTCTGAGGCCGAGGTACCCGTCATGCTTGAAGATGCCATCTTAATGGCCGGGACAAGGCGTGAGAGCCGGAGTCCCGTGATGTTAATCCTATCAAGGCCGGAGAAAAGAGGGAGGTTAGTCTCTCCGGCATACAGCTCTCACCAATGTTAGCAGAAATAGAAGATCTACCGAGGCAGTTAAAACCGGAAATAAACGTGGATATAATTACCACGGAAGAACAGCGGTGAACTACAAAGGGATATCACTGGCAATGCTAAATCGAGTCAAAGAGACATCAAGCAGAGAAACTACCACAGATTCAAGCTAGCAGGGCTATCGTGGTATAGCTACAGAGAGGCAGGAGGGATGAAGAACAAGAACAGAGAAAGAGGAACTCACCGAAGCTTGGCCGGCGGCGATGGAGCGGCGGCGAGCGTGCAGGGGAAGATTCGATCCCACAGCAATGTTGCAGAGAGAAGAGGCGGCGGCGGCGTCGTCGACGGGAACGTCGGGCGTCGTCGAGCGTCGGCGCCGGCGTGCAGAGGGGCGACGGCGGCGGCTTCCCTTCGCTGTCCCTCGGCTCGGCGGTGAAGCGCAGGAGGCAGAGGTGTGGAGGAAGACGAAGGCTGTGTGGGGGTAAAAATAGTAAGTTTACCCCCACCCCCGTATTTATACCGAAGAGGCCAGGGTCGTGGGGATCGTGGGAGTGTTCCACTACCACGACCGTTTCGGCGGTGAGTCGCCACGTGGCGGCACGGAGTGGGGCGGCGGTTCCTGTAACCGTGCCACTAGGCAATGATGGCAGGGAGTAAATGCACTGTGAACCGTCACATCGTGTGTGACCGTTCGAGATGACAGGACGGTTCCAAGTTTCGATGCAAACTGTCAGGCGTGGCTTCTCGAGGAGGTCTCATCTATATGCCGGCTTGGCTGCCCGGAGAATAAGTTCCGACCGGAATATCCTCAGGGCCGGCCGGATTAACCTTTGGAGAAGGAACAGTGGCCGGTATATGGGTGTATGTCCCGGCATATAATCTGATAGTCAGGATATAACGGAGAGCCGGGTTATAATGAGAAGAGGATATGTTGAACCTGCCAAGGCCCCTCAGTCAAGACTGGGGGACCTCGACAGCTTCGGGGACTAATGTCGGGGGGATAACCCCCGGTAGGGTCAAGAGACTAGAAAGATGCAAGGACTATGGTTGACTTTATGCCGGTTGACCAAGGAAGGGCCTGGCCAGAATATAAGAGCATCGGCCAGGCCGGCATATTTGTATATCCCGGCTGGTGTCCGGATATGTCGGTATAACCGGGATACTTATTGTGGAGTGCCGGCATATACATAGATATGCCGGCCTAACTTGTATGTTATCTCATGCAGGAGCGGGGTGCCGGATTACCCGACCTTCATAGGTCGATGGTCCGGCATATAGGTCCGGGATATGGCCAACGGTCATATCCGAGATACATAAGTCAGCTAAGGTGTCCAATCCCTACAATCAAGGAGAGGTTCTGCCAAGTACGGAGAGAGATCGTGGTGACAGGGTGCACAGTGGTGGTCTACCTACCGTCACTGTGCACAAGTACGAGCTTACCTCAGTGAGGTAAGGTCACAGTGCAGGAAGTACAAGGTACAGGGATATGAAGTCCCATCGAGAGCAATCAGGGAGAAAGTCAAGGGTCGCTGCCTTCGTCAGCAAGTCCTATTTGGAGTGTAGTTGATGTCTCATGGTCTCTTATGACCGTTGTAACCCTGGCCACCACTATATAAGGTGGCATAGGGAGCCCTGGTAAAGGGTTGGTCACTCTGTGTTCTTATACTTAGCAGTTCATCTTCCTCCTCTAGCAGAGAGCTTGGAAGCACCATTGTTGTATACTCCATCGATCCAAATATATAACCAGTAGAGCAGGAGTAGGGGTGTTATCTCCTTACGAGAGCCCCGAACCTGGGTAGCTCTGTGTTCCTTTCTGTCGTGCTTTTTAGCTCGTTCCCCTCTCCCGAATCCCCCAGCATCTAGTTCGGCCCCCATTTAAGCCATCCTATGGCATATGTTGTTTCACCACGACGACACATGGATTGTTTAGCTCTATGGATACTTATACATACATGTAGTGGGTCAACTTTCTCCCTCTTGCTAGCCCAAAAATAAAAAATCCAATAAGTCAAAAACTTGTTTTCCAACACCTTCAAACCAAGTTATTCCAGTGAGTCCATCATATCTACCTATTAGCTTTAATTCTATTCCAAGTGTGTTTTTTCATGTTTCATTGTTTTACTTAGTTTCCAGATATTAATATGCTTATGAGTATGTTTGTTATGAGAAAAGTGGTCTAAAGGCTCCCACGAACTTGAATGCACACTTTATTTCTTGCATTTAATGAACTTGAACCATTGTGATTAAGATTATGAAGTTGTGAGCTTGACAAAGTCTGAGTTGGGAGTTAGCTCATCTATGCTGTCATAGGTTAATCTTTAAACATTGCACTTGTTTATATTTTAGTTGATGTCATAATTCTTTTGTTTTTGGATGCTTATCATTTGTGAACTAAGTGAGGAAACATTGTTCATTCATGGAGTTTGTATAAATGGTTAGAGGAAACTCTCAGGCCGCTAATCTAAACCATGCATCATTCATGGTGGAAATTTACAGCATTTCATAGTGAGCATTCGACGACGCATCTCATAATAAAAAGCTATACCTAATGGTAAATAAAAGAGATGTCAAGGTATCCATTGTCTGTTTGTCTTGTCATTTTGGTATGGGAAAGCTTCCATATCATCGGGCAAGAGGTACCCCGGTTGAGATTCTCTATGATACTATTATACTTACAATGACAAGAATTTTCTTTGTTTCCCGAGTTTAGTAACATCTGGTGTAGGGACTCATTTTTAAGGGGCATGAGGCATTCAACTTATATTTTGTCAAGGGCACTACTCATATTTGCTTTCGCTTTAACCATTAACCATTTCAAGATGCTAATGATAGGGGCAATGGGAGCCTGAAACCAGTGAATACCATGTCTCAGACATAAGCTTAAGTTGAAGCATTTGGAAGTTAGATATTACTTTACTCATGTTTTACCTCTGCTTATCATCTGTTTATCTTTAATGCCCACTGATGACAGACAAGTATAGGGGATCGCAACAGTCTTCGAGGGAAGTAAAGCCCAAATTTATTGATTCGACACAAGGGGAGCCAGAGAATATATGTAAGGCTTAACAGATGAGTTGTCAATTCAGCTGCACCTGGAAATAGTCTTGCTCGCAGTGGTTTATCAGTAGCAACAGTTTTATAGTGGTGATAGTAGTGAAACAATAACAGCAGTAGTAAAATAACAGCGGTAATAGTAACGATAGTAAACAGTAGGAACAAATACTGTAGGCATAGGGATGGATTACGGGCGTTGCATGGATAAGATAATTCATAAAATCAATAAGACATGGGCATTGCAGATAAATAATGATAAAGCATCCTAGTACAAACAATCGTAGGCATGTGTTCCATATATAGTCGTACGTGCTCACAAGGAGAAACTTGCATGACATCTTTTGTCCTACCAGCCTGTTGCAGCAGGGCCTCAAGGGAAACTACTGGTAATTAAGGTACTCCTTTCAATAAAGTACCAAAGTAAAGCATTAGCACTCGGTGAACATATGTGATCCTCACATCATAGCCATCCCCTCTGGTTATCCCAATTTCTGTCACTTTGGGGCCTCGGGTTCCGGACAACAATATGTGTATACAACTTGTAAGTAAGACCATAAACAACAAGTATCATCATAGAAATAATAACATGTTCAGATCTGAAATCATGGCACTCGGGCCCAAAGTGACAAGCATTAAGCACAACAAGTTGCAACAATGTCATAGGTACTAAATAAAGATACTAGGCACTATGCCCTAACAATCTTATATCAAATTACATGAACAATCTCATCCAATCCCTACCATCCCCTCACCTACAGCGGGGGAATTACTCACACATGGATGGGGGAGTCATGGATGGTCGATGGAGTGACATCGGTGATGATGGTGATGAAGATCTCCTCCAAATCCCCGTCCCGGTAGGGTGCCAGAATGGAGTTTCTGGTTCCGAATCGCGGTTTCTGATGGCGGCGGCGCAGCGGAAGTCTATCTGGGAAAAATGTTGTCTCTCTGATATTATTATGTCAGGGGGTATATGTAGGCGAGAGGTGAGGTCAAGAGGGCTGCTGGGGCCTCCTCACGCCAGGGCGACGCGGCCAGGGCTGGGCCGTGCCACCAGTGTGTGAGGGCCCCTCGAGCCTTCTCTCCGTCCTGTCTTCTGGCTCCGTGGGTCTTCTGGTGAAATAGGATTTTTGATGATTTTTCCCGAATTTTTACTGAAAGTTGGATTTCTGCACAAAAACGAGACACCAAAGCAATTCTGCTGAAAACAGCGTCAGTCCGTGTTAGTTGTATTCAAAACACACAAATTAGAGGAGAAACAATAGCAAAAGTGTTCGGGAAAGTAGATACGTTTTGGACGTATCAACTCCCCCCAAGCTTAGCTATTTGCTTGTCCTCAAGTAATTCAGTTAACAACTGAGAGCGATAAAAGAAACTTTCACGAACACATTTGCTTCATAGATGTATATATACTTACTATATGATCAAGTACTCAAGCAATTCATAATAAGAAATATGCAGCTAATGCTACCTCATAGTTAAGCAAGCTATGAAAGAGTGCCAACATACTAATAAGAAGTAACATGAAAATAAGAAGCTAACAAGATTGTAATATGCATAAATGATATGAAAGAGTGGTATCCCACTTGCCTTTATTTGTGGAGCAAAACATAAATGCTGAGGCACCTCTGAAGTTCAAGAGAAGACTAAAAGTAGAAATATCAAAGATACAAGCATCAAAGTTATACCACAATTAACCGTGTTCTAGGACAAGCACATTACACTAAGAATAACAGCTATGCTCTCAAGAAGTGCTTAAAAGTTAGAAAGTGAAGACTCAACATAAAAGTATGAGAAAGGCCCTTCGCAGAGGGAAGCAGTGATTTAACATGTGCTAGAGCTTTTCATTTGTAAAACAGAGATAAAAATTTATTTTGAGAGGTGGTTGTTTGATGTCAACGACTAGCAATGGGGACTTGCTATCTTCCATAATTAACAAGTGAGAGCGGTTCCGAGTTCTTTGAAATTTTGGCACATTGGTGCTCTTTTATAAAGCTTTGGCACTCCTTCCCACCTTTTTTTCTTTCTCAAACCATGGCTAGCCGATTCCATCGGGTGCCCACCAACTTTCACATACCATGGAGGAGTGCTCTTTTTCTTTTCTTTTTAAATTAGATTATAATGGTCTGACCAGCTCTCATGCAAAATTAATGATGAGCAGATGAAGCTGCCTAGTCGAGGGGTACTTTATTTAATATGAAAGATAGCAATTCCGACCACTACGTCCCCATGAGCTAAAAATAGTGGCACAAAATGAGAAGTAGTTGAAAGTTTTGAAAGGTAGCACATGAAAATTTACTTGGAATGGCTTTCAAATACCATGCATAGGAATTTATAGTGGACTATTTGGAAAACTTGGTTTTTGGTAATTGGTAATTGGATGCACGAGTAGAGCTCATACTCAGTACAAGTGAAGGCTAGCAAAAGACTGGGAAGCGACAATCGAGAGAGCAATAACTATCATAATCATAGCTGGGAAGCGACAATCGAGAGAGCAATAACTATCATAATCATGCTTGCGACAAAACAAAATTAATATAGGCATAAAAATGATACAAAAACTCTGAGGCAATTTAGATCATCGAGGCTTAATTGACTTTTTGTTTAGTCATATGCATGCTTGAGCATGTGCCAAGTCGATTCAAATGAAACTTTTCAGAGGTGGATACCACAATAACATACCATATTATGAATAAAACAATGCATGCAAGCGTCTACATGACATGCTACAAGCTATTACTAAATTAAAACTAATCATATGAAAGCAAGAACTACAAAGCATCCATTAGATAACATATACCTTACATGAACCAACTAAGCATGTCCACATAAATGAGTATATGTACAAAAATGAAAACAAACAGAGCTCATACCAGCCTCTTACCACATCTCGGATTGTCATATATCATCATTATTGCTCTTCACTTGTGTGGCTTGAATAATATAAAGTGAATACCAAGCTCCAATGGAGTAACGGGAGACTAAACTCTGCAACAAACTTTACAAAACTGAAGAAGAACAACAAATATTTTTAGGGTTTTCGATTTTTGAAACAAGAATGAAAGGAAATAGTGAATAAAGTGAAATATTTTTGGATTTTTAAGTGGCAAACCGAAAATAGCAAGTAAAGCAAACCAAAGGTAGAAAACTAAAGAACCAAATAGAGAGAAACAACGGAAATATTTTTGGTCTTTTTGTGTTTTGGAAAGCAGAAGTAAGAACTAGAACAATAAAGCAGGCGAAACATAGATATACAAAGGTCTGACAAAATATAATATGTAGATGAGTGCATCGTCGGCGTACCTCCCCCCAAGCTTAGGCTTTTGGCCTAAGTGGAGATCAATCCCAACTCGGCCAGCTCGGCCATGAGGTGGCACCTCCGTAGTGCGACGAAGATGCACCGTCGTCCTGGTAAGAGCTCGAGGACGCCCCAGTGTAATAGGTGGTGTAATCGTAGGCGGGCACCTCCTCTTCCTCCTGGACCACCGCACCGTGTTGGATATTGAAACCAAGCAACCTAAGCTGATTGTCCAACTCCTCCTTTGTGCGCGACCATGGCCTCACGTGAATGCTGAACAAGTTAGGCTGAGGGGAACTTCCCTTTCCTCTCTATCAATAAATAACATCCTGTAAACTAATTTCCCTGCATATGAGTTAGCAATAACAAAATGATAGAGTTTCATGGCAGCAACATCAAGCCTCTGTGGAGCCAACAATACATCATTAGGAGCAATAGAAAGTCCTAGCTCAGCAACAATACACGCGGCAATAATACCTTCATAAATAGGTCCCCTAGCGGCTAGGCGACGAGCAATAATAGCACCGAGGTTATACTTCCTACTAACATCAAGAGCGGTAGCTAGAAAAGCTAAATGATAGTTGGAGATATTGCTAGTGTTTTCTCTACCAAGTACACTAGTTGCAAGATAGTAAGTGAAATATCTAATAGCTGGGAGCTGAATGTTTCTTATCTTGCCACGCTGTGCAGTGCGGTCATCATCATTGGTCACCCCTCGGTAAAGCTCCAACAAATCAGCGGGGTGATTTTGTATCCTCTTGGCCGTTCCAAACATGGGAATACCTAAAATATAACAAAACCTCCCCAAAGACATGGTGATATACTTATCATAAATCTTAAATGCAATGGAAGGATTGAAATGAGCGTCAGTAAATTTAAAACTTTCAACGAAAGTCTTTGTAAGCATAGCATATTGGTCACTTTCATCTGTCATGTAAGCAGTCAACCCAACCCTGTTAATAAGGAGCAAGAAATCATCAAGAATCCCTACATCACTCAAAAAGTTAATACAACGGAAGGTGGATGGATGTGCATCTCCATCGTCCCCTTCAAGATTTGGTAACATGAGATCCTCATTATAAGACATCCTATATTGAGTAGTGGATCTTGAGGGCCTTGATGACCTTGGTGCATCATTTTCAAACACTTCTCCATATGTGAAGTTGTCCATCTCCCTTCTCTGAATTTTTTTTAACAAACTCATAAAAAGTGATTTTAAGACAAGCAAGTGTAGGAAACTACTATGGTGAGTTACTAGAGAGCTATCATGCATCAAAATGACCTTCCTAAGCAATAGAACAAGCATGCATACTCATTTATACTGTCACCTACAAAGCTAAAATACTCAAGAAATACTTCACCAAAAGAAATTCTACTTGGACAAGCGGAGGACTCACATACCGGAGAACAAATGCTCCAAATTTCAGCAGAAATGTTGGGCTGAGCAAGGAGATCGAAAAATCGAGGTGAAGAACAATAAGAACTCGGGTTTGAGATGGGTGTGTCGTTGTTTTTGGGAGAGAGAAAGAGCAGGAGAGGAAGAGATAAGTGAGGGGCCAGGTGGGCCCTTCTCACACCAGGGTGGCGCGGCCAGGGCTGGGCCACGCCACTTATGTGTGAGGTGGCGTGGCAGCCCCTCCTGGTGCCTCGCAGGTGTCTCTCTGCCCCATTTTTGACATAAAAATTTATAAAGAATTTTCTGGAATTTTTCGAGAAACTTTATTTTCGAGGATTTTTCAGAAATTGGCATATCGATAAAAATTCAGAAAAACGAGGATAAAATGATTTCAAGCAAATCAAAACTAAGCATGCAGCTGCTCTGAGATACTCTTAATCATGCAACTAAACTAAAGGAATAAAATTGATGAAAGTAAATACAAGTGAGGTGGAGTGGATGCGGTGAAAACAAAGTTTCGTTCATATAAAATCACTTTGTTAACAAGGTTGATCAAGTCTTGTTCCCAAACTAACTTTATATGAGGCAAAACTTTGCACTTCACTAGAATGCTTATGTTACCTCAACTTTGATAGGTATAGTACCAACCATAACAATTTGATATTCTTCCTAGGGCTTTCGCTCTGAACAAATAATTTGACCAACTTTGATGGTCTCAACATGCTTGATTGAACTTAGAGCATTCTTCCTATCAATCTTCTTGGGAAAATAAACCGTATACTCTTTGGCATTAACATTAAAAGTGACTTTTCCTTGATTGCAATTAATAACAGCACCTGCAGTATTTAGAAAAGGTCTCCCAAGAATAATAGACATATTATCATCTTCAGGCATTTCCAACACAACAAAATCAGTTAATATTAAACAACTGTTAGCGACTTGAATAGGAACATTTTCACATATACCAATAGGAATAGTAGTAGACTTATCAGCCATTTGTAAAGATATATCAGTTGATACCAATTTTTCTAAATCAAGTCTCTTATAAAGAGAAAAAGACATGACACTAACTCCAGCTCCCAAATCACATAAAGCAGTTCTAACATAGTTATTTTTAATGGAGTAAGGAATAGTTGGTATACCTGGATCTCCAAGCTTCTCTGGAACTTTACCATCAAAAGAATAATTAGCAAGTAAAGTGGAAATTTCCTCATTAGGAATTTTCCTTTTGTTAGTGACAATATCTTTCATATACTTTGCATAAGGAGGCATTCTAATAGCATCAGTCAAAGGAATCTGCAAAAATAAAGGTCTCATCCATTCACAAAACCTGTTGTAGTGTTCTTCTTCCTTGGACTTGTGTTTCTTACTAGGAAAAGACATTGGTTTCTGTACCCAAGGTTCTCTCTCTTTACCATGCTTGTTGGCAATGAAGTCTTCTTTGGTGTACTTTGCACTTTTATCAATCTTTTCTGGTTCTTCTTCAACTTCTTTTTTATCGGAAGCATCTCCTGGTTTAGTTTCAGCATCAGAAATAGAAACACTGTTAGGATCTTTACTTGCATCAGAGGATTCTGTAGTTGTTTTATGCTTCTTCTTCTTCTTAGAAGGAATATCATCACTTGCAGTTCATTGAGAATCTTGCTCGACCCTCTTAGGATGTCCTTCAGGATATAATGGATCTTGAGTAGCAGCGCCACTTCTTGTGCGTATTTCACATGCTTGCTTCTCTCTTGCGGCATTAACTAGCAAGTCTTTTTGCACCTTGGTAAGCTGATCAATTTGTGTTTGAACCATTTGAAAATGTTTAACAAGTATCTTCACATCTTTGGCCGTTCTCTCCACAATATCCTGCAACTTGTTAATAGCTCTAGAATTTTCCAACAGATGATTATGCACCATTCTATTAAAATTTTCTTGCTTAACAATAAAATTATTAAACTCATCTAAGCATTGATCAGGAGGTTTAGAATAAGGAATATCTCTTTCATCAAAGCGTTGGAGAGAGTGTACCTCAATGGTAGATGAGTGAGGGATTGGCTTACATAATTCTTCTATAGGAGGTAAATTCTTCACATCTTCGGCCTTAATACCTTTCTCCTTAAGAGATTTCTTAGCTTCCCTCGTAACTTCATCATTTAATTCAATCATCCCTCTCCTCTTTGGCGTAGGCTCTGTAGATGGCGCAGGGGTTGGTGCTGGTGTTGGCTCAACTAAAGTCCAATCATCATGATTTCGGCTTATTTTAGCCATTAATTCTTCAGCTTTAGCCGGAGTTCTTTCCCTAAAAACACAACCAGCATAACTATCCAAATATGACTTAGATTCATCTGTTAGTCCATTATAAAATATATCAAGGAGTTCATTTTTAGGCAATGGTTCTTTAGGCAAAGCTCTAATTAAAGAGAAAAACCTTGTCCAAGATTCAGGCAATATCTCTCCTTTTCCCTATTCAAAATCAAAGATTTTCTGCACAGCAGCATGTTGAGCACTAGCAGGAAAATATTTCTGAAAGAAAGCATTAACCAAAGCAATAGGACTAGTAAGAGATCCAGGAGACAAGCTATTAAACCAAGTTTTAGCAGCATCTTTCAATGAGAAAGGAAAAATCTTAGCAACAAAGTAAGTGCGGAGCTTAATATCATCAGAAAATAAATTACTCAAAGTAGAAAGCTCATTCATGTGCCCCATAGCACTCTCATCTTTAGTACCACAAAAAGGAGTTTTCTCAACAACAGATATGTAAGATAAATCCAAAGAGAAATCATAATCCTTGTCTCTAATATTTATGGGAGAAGCAGCAAACTTAGGATCAGGAGACAAATTATATCTAACAGAATATCTTGCAAGAAGTTCTCTAACATTACTAGCATTACGAGCAGCACGTGCTTCAGCAATAAAATCATCATTAAGCTCAATATAAGCATCATCATCATAATCATCACTAGGACATTCCCTAGACTCAGGTGAACTAACAGGTGTAACAGTGGTGTTTCCCAACTTAGCTCTAGCAATAGTAGCATCTAAAAAGGAACCTAGTGAACCACTCTCATCAAGCACAGTAGAAGCATCATCTAAATTATCAGTGGCATTTTCAATCTCAGCAAAAGTAGTAGCAGTAGCGTGTGGGTGTGGTGGTGTAAGCAACTTGCTCATAACAGATGGTGAATCAAGAGCAACAGAATTGTTCAAAGTCGTACCTCTTCTTGTAGTGGATGGCAATATAGGAAATTTTCCATCACGAGGTTTACCCATGATGAAGGGATTGCAGCGAACAATATGAATACCAAGTGAACTTACAAATAAAGCTATGCTCCCCGGCAACGGCGCCAGAAAATAGTCTTGATGACCCACAACTATAGGGGATCGCAACAGTCTTCGAGGGAAGTAAAGCCCAAATTTATTGATTCGACACAAGGGGAGTCAAAGAATATATGTAAGCCTTAACAGATGAGTTGTCAATTCAGCTGCACCTAGAAATAGTCTTGCTCGCAGTGGTTTATCAGTAGCAACAGTTTTATAGTGGTGATAGTAGTGAAACAGTAACATCAGTAGTAAAATAATAGCGGTAATAGTAACGATAGTAAACAGTAGGAACAAATACTGTAGGCATAGAGATGGATTACGGGCGTTGCATGGATAAGATAATTCATGAAATCAATGAGACATGGGCATTGCAGATAAATAATAATAAAGCATCCTAGTACAAACAATCATAGGCATGTGTTCCGTATATAGTCGTACGTGCTCACAAGGAGAAACTTGCACGACATCTTTTGTCCTACCAGCCTGTTGCAGCAGGGCCTCAAGGGAAACTACTAGTAATTAAGGTACTCCTTTTAATAAAGTACCGGAGCAAAGCATTAGCACTCGGTGAACACATGTGATCCTCACATCATAGCCATCCCCTCCGGTTATCCCAATTTCTATCACTTTGGGGCCTCGAGTTCCGGACAACAATATGTGTATACAACTTGTAAGTAAGACCATAAACAACAAGTATCATCATAGAAATAATAACATGTTCAGATCTGAAATCATGGCACTCGGGCCCAAAGTGACAAGTATTAAGCACAACAAGTTACAACAATGTCATAGGTACTAAATAAAGATACTAGGCACTATGCCCCAACAATCTCATATCAAATTACATGAACAATCTCATCCAATCCCTACCATCCCCTCGCCTACAGCGGGGGAATTACTCACACATGGATGGGGGAGTCATGGATGGTCGATGGAGTGACATCGGTGATGATGGTGATGAAGATCTCCTCCAAATCCCCGTCCCGGCAGGGTGCCAGAATGGAGTTTCTGGTTCTGAATCGCGGTTTCTGATGGCGGCGGCGCAGCGGAAGTCTATCTGGGGAAAACGCCATCTCTCTGATATTATTATGTCAGGGGGTATATGTAGGCGAGAGGGGAGGTCGAGAGGGCTGCTGGGGCCTCCTCATGCCAGGGCGGCGCGGCCAGGGCTGGGCCGCGCCACCTGTGTGTGAGGGCCCCTCGAGCCTCCTCTCTGTCCCGTCTTCTGGCTCCGTGGGTCTTCTAGTGAAATAGGATTTTTGATGATTTTTCCCGAATTTTTACTGAAATTTGGATTTATGCACAAAAACGAGACACCAGAGCAATTCTGCTGAAAACAGCGTCAGTCCGTGTTAGTTGTATTCAAAACACACAAATTAGAGGAGAAACAATAGCAAAAGTGTTCGGGAAAGTAGATACGTTTTGGATGTATCACCCACCTTTACATTAAGTTTCAAGAAGAATACTCTATGACCATTATAGGATGTCTTTACTTTGTCTTATTTCACTTTGCATACATTTGGTCCATAGTGCTTTCTTCTATGTTTTACTTTGGGAATCATTATTAGACATCCTTACATTGAAATGTTGATATCCTTTGATAATCTATCTTGCATATTGCTACATATTTATAGAATGAATCATTTGATTATGTGTAGCAGCAATAATCTTTTTTGATATCTTAGATAGTAGTAAAGTACAAAGCTCATGTTGGTTTTATCACCTTTATACTCGAGGATGAGTATAGGTTAAGCTTGGGGATGTTGATGCATGTAAAATGCATACATAATCTTTGCACTTTACAGCTTGATATTCCACCTTATTTGCATCATATATTGGTTATATTCATGCTTTTTGATGATTATTGGGAATAATTCACATGTTCCCTAATTTTATCGGATTAACCTGGGAAAGCCAGAAAACCTCCTTTTCTATGTTTTTGACTTTTAGGGACCCAAATGGAGTCCAAATTACCTGAAATTTTGGGAAAATGCATTTTTCCACGGAACAAGACTTAAGAGCAAAGTAGATGCAACAGGGGAGCCACGGGGGCCAAATAGGCATAGCCCACACGGCCAGATTCCCTGGTCGTGTGGGCCCTACCCATTCCCCCCTCGTTGCTCCGATGCCATCGATCTTCATCTTGTTGGATGCGTCTTGACCTAAAACCATCTATAAAAGCCCCCCCATGTGGGTCACGAAAAGGAGCACCACTGAAACACAGAAACACAAAATAGAAGCCTGGGAGATCAAAGATTGGAGGGGGAAACTCCAGCGGGTCGCGAAAAGGAGCGCCGCTGAAACACAGAAACACAAAACAGAAGCCTGGGAGATCAAAGATTGGAGGGGAAAACTCCAGCGGGGCGCTGCCGGTGTGATCTCCATCCCCTCCAATGACTCTACCTTCGTCACCATGATGAAGAGGGAGTAGTCCACCTCTGGACAATGGGTTTGTGGCAGTAGCTATATGTATCTCTCTCTTGTTCTTCATTGTTTTAGCGCCATATGAGCTGCATAACATGATTATGGCCATCTTTGTATCACTTTTGTGGTGGATCCTTCTATGAGTAATATATGAGATTGCAATTATTCTTTAATTTTAGTGTATGAGTAGATGCATCTTATGTACCCCGTTCTTATTTACTTGTTATGATCAAGCATGTTTATGAGAGCGTGTGTGAGGGAACATGTGCATTAGTTGGAGTAATGGGGGTGATTATTCCAGGGAGGACAGTCCTTTGGAGTCACTTGGGTGTTTACCTTACTTTGTTGCCTCACTAGGGATAAAGAAAGAGTGAATTCCACTTTTTCCCCCTAAGATCAATTTTCTGACATCTTTTACCCAATTTAACAGATATTCCCCAAGATTACCCCATTTAACATACTTTCTTCCACTTTTTACCCCTTTTATATTATTTTCACGTTTTGACTGATGGGCCCGGGTGTCAGTCCGACATGGCGATGCTAGATCAGATGCCAGTTTTTATTGGATGTTTCCTAGTCATCACTTGAGCTAGGCAGCCGGTTTAGCCAGACCCGATCGCCAGACTTGGGTCTAGGCAACCACGACCCTCTTTTCTTTTCCCTTTTCCCCTGTGCTAGGGATTTGGCGGCGGCGACCTGAACCTAGTGCCGAAGAAGCCTTGGTGGCGGCGGTGGCGGGCATTGAAGTGGGTGCTCTGCAGCAGTGCCATACTGTGGCAGCCACAGAGCTGCTCCGACGCGACCGAGATTTGTCGGTCCTGGTGATGCCCGCCGCGACGGTCGCGGCGACGACTGATAGTCGATGACCTCCACGATTCCATGGTGACTTGAAGGACTAGCTGAAGCGATGGTGGCTAGGCGACTGAGGCTCAGTCCACACACGAAAGCGGCTGCTGCTCTGTCCCACGCGAAGGCAGCCACAGCTCTGTGCCTCTGTCCAATGCAATGATGATGCTAGCTCTGTCCAATGCGACAGTGGTGCTGCAGTTTTGCTACCTGAAGCGTTCTTGTATCTGAACATAATTACAACTTTGCTGAGAATTTTGGGCAAAGAAATGATACATATTGACAACACTGTTGAGACAAAATTACCGCACATTCCGGACTGAATATTGGCACATCATAATGATGCAAGTGTTGACAGCGTTATGGGACAAAATTGAGATATGAACTTTGACAGAATTTTGGCATAAGACCATTTCAATAGTCAAGACAACACAGAATATAAGTAAGCGACACAAGCTAAAATTTAATACCATGAGCATGTCCATACTGGCAATTCAGTAACAGAAGCACTTACATAGTTCAAATTGACAAGAATAAATTTCACATCTAAAGATCAGTTTCACAGGAAGGATAAAAAGCCACGAAACCAAACACACTAAAAAAATATGTAGTGACCATGAAGCTTAAATTGACTACTCTCTGGCAGCTCCCTCTCTAGGAGCTGCTTTACCACCAATCGGGAATCGTGTGTAGATTCTTCCACTTGAAGTCCTTCCATATGCCCCATTTTGACCAATATCAGTCACATGTACATGTGTAGCCGGTCTCCTTCCTCTTCCAATTACCTTTGTTGATGGACTTGATGAAGATGGTTGGGACTCTTGGACATTTGATGGTCATGTAACCCCCTGATTAGAACCCCTCTTCCCTCTGCCTGCCCCCTAGTAGAACCACTCCTTCCCCTGCCTCTTGATGTAGTTGGTGCACTAACCGAATGACTTGGTGCATATTACTTTGCCCTAGTGCTTCTAGTAGTTGCGGTTGTTGTTCCTGAAGCTTGTGCAGATGGTTCAGTTGGAGGAGGGTCTGCATGTGATGCAGCTCGAGGAGGATGTGCAGAGCTTTGCTGAGTGGCAGGTGCCACAGGCTACAAAAAACCATTAGAACCAAACAATTTTAACACTAACATCGAAAAACTTTGAAATTACAAGTGACTCAGATGCTTACCACATGTTTTCTGACCCTTAGAGCTAGATATGATTTAAGTGGCTTACTGCATCCCTTCACATTGTGACCGGCGTCTCCACAATTGCCACATTGAATAAATCCTTTCTTAGCTCTTGATGTAGATGGCCCTCCCACCTCATCTGCACCTTTCCTTCTATTTTTCTTGGGCCTTCCAATCGGTATAGTGTATGATGGTGGATCAATGTCAGTGCTTGATGTTTTCACCCACTCCTCTTGGTGTGGAACTGGGTGGATAATTCCTACATATGCTTTTCTATATGCACTTTTTTGAAAAACCAATCCACATAGTTCTCTGGTTTCTCTTTTGCCTTGAAGATGGCTGCACATGCATGGTGACATGGAACTCCAGTGAGCTGAAAAGTAAAACATCCACATGTCCTATTTAACAAGTTAACTTCATAGCTCTTGTTATCATAGTCCACTTGCCAAATACCCACAGCAGATTGGAAAGCTTGACAATATTTTGAATGGCTCTTGGCTGACTCAAGTTTTTCAGACATAACTGGTGTTATTTCCCATCCAACACTATCAACTCCTATCCTCTTGAGATGAAACCTTGTCATAAGCCTTGTTCTCACCAACTCCGACAATGGGCGGACCCACCGTCCCTGTTGCCCGGGCGACCGCCCGGGCTTCTCCGTCGCTCGTCTCTAGAGTTCACCGATTTTATACAGCAACAATCGATGACCAAAAGCATTATGCCCGGGCTTGAACAGGTCAACTCGTGGGCCACGCGCCACGATGACTCTCGCCCGGGCTTTTGACAGCGCGCACCTCGCGCAAGATGGTTCCAGACATGTGCTGTGCAAACAGCTGGTGACCCTTTTGTCTTTTTTTAGAAGTAACCCGTTCAAGTTAGCAAGCAACCAGCCCATTAACCTAGTTCACGTTTTTACCATCAGATAAGAAGGGTAGGTTAGGCCCAGTACTGGCCGTTGTACATTTTTCGGTTTAGCTTCATTCATTTCGTGTTCAGCCTCCCTAGTACGTTTTTCGTTCTTTTTAGAGCGAGATGAAATTAAATAAATATGTACTAGTTAATCTGAGAAATAGAAATGAAAAAACATCAAGTCACAGAACTAGACACCATTTAAAAGTTCATCTGTTCATGTGCATATTATTCCTTCCGTCCCAAATTAAGTTACTCAATTTTATTACATCCGTATATAGATAAACTTAAGTCACTTAGTTTAGGACTGAGGGAGCAAAATGTGTGTTTTAAATTATTGTATGTTATACATAGAAATTTCCAAAAAAAATTGGGGTCCAAAAAAATGATGGCGATGTTTAGAAAATGTTCATAATGTTATAAAATGTCCACATATTTTTGAAAAATGTTTATGTAAAAATAAAAGTGATCTGTCCTTGTGCAAGTCACCCATTACTTCATCTTCAACCTTAGAAAATTGCTCTGCTAGACATGAAACATGGCGCCGATGGTGAGGACTCGAGAACAGGAGATTGGCAAGGCGAGAGGAAGCTTTAGGCATGCATCGTCGCGGCTTGATATTAGGCATGCGTCGCGGCTTGACGTTAGCCGTGCGCCCGTGTGGCTTTTATTGGAGCCATCGAGGGCACATGATGAATTTGTGATTGGATTCAGTTTTAAATAGGTAATTCTAGCTAACATACTCGTTTAGGCTAGCACTTTGTATACCGATCAGGACAGACCGATCGATTGTATTTTGCTGTTGCTATTTTGTGGGAGGGTAAATTGGTAAAATAGGATGGAGGAAACCAAACCAAACCATGAAAACCCTTTTGCTTTTATTACTAGGTATATAGGTATAGATGGACATTTACAATGTAATTTTGTGAACATTTAAATGTGATGTGAACTTGCGATGTGTAATATCAGTGTTCTAAATTAAAAAGGTTGTGAAAACTATATTTGATGTATGTGCCTCTGTATAAGAAGAATTTTTGTTGCCTTGCGGTCCGCCCAGGCTTCGATAAATTTCTGGGTCCGCCTCGACATGGTCACGATTGGCTTGTCTCTATAATCAAGAATATATTTGTTAAACACCTCACTTAGGTTGTTCACCACTAGATCTATCTTCGAGTTAATCCGGAATGCATGCCTACTGATGTGCTGTTTGGGAATTGCTTTCACCCATTTCCATGCATCCTCGTCGTAGGCCTTCATATTCTCCATGGCAATATTGTATTCAGCCAATGTGTGTGTGTATACTATCTTGTCAAATAATTCTTTGTAGTTTCCACCCTTGAAACCAGCCGCAGAAAAATTAGCAAGCACATGTCTTTTGCAATACCTATGCTCACATGTTGGGAAGACTTTCCCAACAACAGAAAGTAAACCCTGCAAAGTGGAAATATGCATGAGATGAAATACTCTCCGCATCAAACATAATTGTAAAATATGAAAGCCAAAATATTTGTGATTACCTTTTGCCTATCAGACATAATTGTCCATCCACCTTGTCTATCACCTTGTCCTATAGCTGACTGAAGTGTTTGTAAAAACCATGTCCAATTCTCAGTGTCTTCTTTATATACCACTCCAAATGCTAACAGATACATATCATTACTACCATCCCTTGACGTAGCTGCTAGGACTTGTGCACCATTAGCAAGCTTGACAAAACAACCATCTAGACCAAAGAATGGCCTACAAACAGCTAGAAACCCTTCAATCTGAGCACTGAAGCTAATAAACATCCCATAGAACTGAGGATTGTGATGATTAGCTAACCTTGGCTCTGTACAAACCACTGCAATGTTCCCTAGATTTTTATTAAGCAAGGTCTGTAAGTAGTCCCTGATTCTACGGTACTGATCGTCATGATGCCCTAAAACAAGCCTATGAGCATGTGCCCTAGTCCTATAAGCCATTCTCTTGGTTATTTCATAATTGAAATCTCTCTTTACTGCCTCTATGAAAGCACTAACCTTCCAATTGTGATCAACCCGAAAATGGTTCTCATAGTGTTTAGCTAGCCATGTGGAGTTTAACCTGCTAGCTTCTCTAGTTATACCACAAGTATGTTCCACCACATCTTGCCTTATCATGAAGGTTGGTTCGCCGGCTATTTTTGATGCAAATAGTGAAAATGGGCAATTAGAATCTGCACAACGAACCTTCACCTTTTCCATCTTGTTTTTTAAAAAGTTGTAACTCCTGCCTTGCTTGATATGAGATGACTCAAGTGCCTTTTTGAACTCCTTCACATCTTTAAAACACATGCCCTTCACCATCAGATCATCCTCATCCATGATAGACTCGTCAAACTCCATTCTTGGCTGCAACAACCTTGTAGGTCTTTTCCTCTTTCTTCATTCCTCCATTACCCTTACATCCTCATCACTCTCTTCAAATGGATCATTGCCACCATCTGAACTTGGAGGGTCTGACAATTCCATGTCATCTGTAGGTTTTTTCTTCTCCCTTGCTTTAGCTAATGCCCTTTTCCTTTGTGCCTTCTCCTTTTTCAGCCTTGCCTCTTCTGACTTGCCAAAAGAAATCTCTTTATCCCTATGTGACATTGGGATACCAATGTCACCAATGTCAACTCCTTCCAAGCCTTATGTAACATCAAACAAGTTTTATATCCCATCTTCTGAATATATACCTTTAGACTCCAACTCTTTCTTCTTCTTTTCACTATAAAGTGCTCTTAGCTTTGCATTTTTAGTGTGCACATCAAAATCTGGATCATCACTACTTCCTTCCCTTGCTAGATCCTTTTCATATAGATCCTTCCAGTAAGCACCTCGATCATCATATTCCACATCTGACAGTAGATAACCACTATCATCATAATCTGCATGAGCATTGTCTTCAATTACCACCACAGGGATGGACTTGTAGAATTCAGGATGTGACACTGAAAGACTATTAGGCTGCATGTTCTTGAAGACATGCAAATTGACCTCCTTTTCTGCTTCAAATACCTCCAACATATTCATAACGCATGCATCATCTTTCAGCTCAATCATGTCATGTTCAGATCCCTTCCCCTCATAATATATGTTGTCATAACTCTTGTACCCCAGATCTTTCTTGATTTTCTCCATGATATCAAAATCTATACCTAATAATAAAGGACGTAAGGTTTCCGTGGTTCGTTTGTTGGTTCGTTCGTCCAACATTTTTCTGAACCGATATACCCTTCCACCAAAATACATATTACCCTCAATGCCACCGGTAAGTGAAAAAACTGTTCACCAAACTACATATTACCCTCAATGCCACCGGTAAGTAAAAAAACAGTTCGATTTATTTGTTGATTGACCCCGGGCAGGCCTTTGTGCCATGGGCTCAGGCGCTCAGCCGATCTTTACACCAAGACGAGCCGATATTTACCAGACACAATATCCGCCGAAATTGACCCCTGCATCTTCCCTGGTGTTTGAGGAATATAATTAGTGAAGAATCCGGCTAGAGAAGGGGAAAGGGAGGCGTTGGCGCATGGTGCGGCGGCGCCGGTCGCAGCAGGGCTGCACTCCAACCATCAGGCGTGGAGCGCTCAGCTCAATAGTTGGATTCTTTACATGGATGCAATCTTCCTGGTGTCTGGTCCTATCCTTGATTCTTATGCCTCTGAGCTCCATGACGCCTTGGTCTCTGGTGCCCTCTCGCCATGGCGCCTCCGTCTCCGGTGCCCCATGCCTGCAGTCTGCTGCTAATGAAGCTGCTGCCCTCGGCCTAAGTCGATCCCCAACTCCCGTCCCATGACAGTGAGGGTCACCACGCCTCAAGCGGCTAGAATCCTCCATGTGTGCATGTAGCAACCTGTCCAATCCACATGTGTAATTGTGCATCCTTCCAATCTAATCAAGGAACAATTCAGGTGGAGAACTGGAGGTGGAAGCCTTATTTTAGCGATTGCTGCTCCTAGGAGGAAGCCCACTGGAGAGTTGGTTGTCTTGCGATTGACTCGTGCCTGCCTCCGGGAGCGAGGGGTGCTCAAGCCATCCGGCGTCAAGGCCGGCGTGCACGCGGCGGTCGAGGCCCTAACGCTCAAGGTGGAGGCTGGCGCAGCCGCGCGCAGGCTGCTGTGCGCCGTCCAGTACGTCAGCGTCGCCGCGCACGAGGAGATGTGGCATGCCAGGTGAGCACTCTTAAGCGTATTGTGCTCTATATACCGCGGCGTCGAACATGTACGACTACAGGCCGGCCGGGTGCACTGTCAAATGCAACGTCCTGGCGTTTTGGTCTTGTGGAGGCAGATAAGTTTGTTATAGTGAGGACTTATTGTTATGAAATTTAATGCTTATAGCAGAATTGTCATTAACAACTTACTAAATTCAAAGATAGATACAATAACAGAACCAGCTACGATTTTTCAGAAATAAGACATTGAGCTAAAGTTCGTGCAAATCTTTCATGGTTTGCGGAATGCGAAGTTGCAGGTGAGGTCAGTACTATAATCTTGATTTACTTCATGACTAAATGTGAATGTTTGTAATTAGACAACTTCATTTGTTTTGTTGTTTTACTTAATCCTAAAAACAATCAATTGCTATTATTAACACCCGTCTCATGTGTCAATCAAACTTTGATTTTGTCATATAAAAGCAGAATACAGTAGTAGTGTTTTAAAAGATAGCATTAGGAGAGTGGAAGTAACTGTGTATATACTATATACACAGGCCACTGCGTTCAGAAGTGCTGGTGATTTGGTTGTTCTTTGTGTATTAAGTGGAAATATCAGTAGCTGTTCAAATAAATGAATACAAATTATGAGGAGAGTTATATTACTCAGTCTGTTGTGGTAGAAGGACTATGCATGGTTGATGCACCTGAAAACTGAAATATCTTGATAATCCAGTTAATTCGGGTTAGTTAACTTAATCGACACCTTGGTTCCTCCTGAACAATTTATCTGCCATTCTCTGCTTTCTCTACTTCTGACCATGAGAGAGATGAAGGCCTTCACATAGCGGGGTTGGGTGGCGCCGCAGCGCACAGATCTTGGTGGCCTCGCTTAGGTGACACATAGAGTAGGTAGTGGTGGCGGACCTCAACGTGACGCCGTCGTGGGCGCGATGGAGCTAGCTGGTTTATGCGGTGTAGTGACATAAATTTGTTTTACGTGTCCTGAACTCCTGATGCAAAAAAATTTATCTCCCCCGTTGCAACGCATGGGCATATTTCCTAGTCTCTACAAATAAAATTGCTATGCGACCAGTAGGTCGTACGTCGTCGTCATTTTTGCACTTTGGTCCCTCGAAAAACATAGAATTAACCCACAGTCCAATTTTCCTCACCCCTGTCCCCTTCGCTCGACCTCAAGCGAGGCGGCGCCCCCGACCTCGACGAGGAGCTGCTGATGGCGATCGGAAGCGAGGAGACGTAAAACATGGAATTAACACACAGTCCAATTCTCCCCACCCCTGTCCCCTTCGCTCGACCTCAAGCGAGGCGGCGCCCCCGACCTCGACGAGGAGCTGCTGATGGCGATCGAAAGCGAGGAGATGTTGTAGGCGTAGGGAGTGGATTCGCGAGGAGATCCGGCCGCGGCGAATTCCCCTGTCTATCCGGGTTAGCACCAACGCCGCAGTCGATCTCCATGCCGGTCGTCGTTCCCCTCGTGTCTTTTAGCTCGATTCAGGTTTCACACGGTTCTGGCCGGAGGAAGCTGACGGCGGCTGACCAGTTCGTCAGAGGCTGAACGGGGACGCACGCGATGGTCCACGGGGGATGAGAGAGTTTGTTTAGGATAGGGGAAGGTTGGAGGTCCTGGAGGAGGCGGGAGCGTCCGGAAGACCGGATCTGCGCATGGTGGACCAGGGACCGGATTCCTCTCGCCCAGATGATGCGGCAGTGACCCTCCCCAGTCCAAGCCGAACAAACAAAGGTACGCCTCATGCTCCTTCCCATTTTCTGAAATCAAGCGCCTCCTCCTCCCTCTAATCTACATAAACACTTCACTAAGCAGCACGTCGCTGCTATGTTTGGGCCGCCTGAAACTGTTGGTGAAGAACACGCGCCTCAAGAACCACTGGTCACCAACAAAAATTTGTTTATGTCCCTGTATTTCGGAATACTTCCCTGCTATATAATTTTCCTCAAGAGGAATAGCTTGCGTGGTTCGTTTGGCACAATCAAGTACTCGATGGCTACACGCGTTTAGTTCAGTTTGTACGTGTGTGTAGGACATGTTGCAAACAACTATATAATGATGTTTCTGATATTATATTGGTAGTAAACTCATGCATTAAGCAAAACAGCAGTCGAATAGCGCGTCAACGGCCGCTGCAGCCCTCCCTACTCTTTGCAGGCCCACTGTCCTGTGTGCCCCTGTTGGCTTGCCCTAGCCCGGCTGGAAGTTTTTATCCTTGATAGACAGAGCAAGTTTTCTTTTGTGTTGATGATGGTTCTTTCATAAATCTGGAAGGAACGCAATAGCAGAATTGTTGAGGCAAAGCAACGTTTGTTTTTCTTAGTTTGTGACCTGATTGTGACTGATTTTGCTGTTTTGAGTGCTGTTGGCATCATCTATTTCTAATATGGTTTGCGCCATGTAAAGTGTGCATAGCTCCGTTCTGTTCTTCTTTATTTTTTTTCTAGGCACTATCTGTACTCTATCTTATAAACCTGGGCCTTTTCTTAACATAATGAAAAACAGCGTTGCTGCTGTATTTCGTCCAAAATCTGAAGCAACACTTTTATATAAATGCTATGGAATGGCAAATACAGACATAATTTTGATAAATATGTATGAAGATTTTTTTGCTACTCCACAAGCTTTGCCATACTATATATACTAAATTATGCGGAAGAAAAGAGTAAAGAAATAAGTAGGAGCTTTGGTGTCCAAAATGGATAGGAACTCTGCCACGAACAAATTGTTAGTGTTCATCTTCACAACCACCGGTTAACTAAACCAAGTTTGTGTGCACTGCTTGGAAAAAAGGATGGACCATCGCAAGGTATATATGAAGCTCGCAGTCATGCACCTTGGGTAGTCCAGCAAATCGAGGTTAACTAAACCAAATTTGTTTGCACTGCGAGGAAAAAAGGATGGACCATCACAAGGTATATATGAGGCTCGCTGTCATGCACCTTGGGTAGTCCAGCAAATCAACTGGGCTATTTAGATAGCCTCGTCGATCATATTTGGAGAGTCCTGTATAACATTAGTTTCTTCTGGAAGCAGAAATCAGTTTATCTAAAAGTGTGGTTTCGCATGGCCTGAGTCTATCTACATGTTCCATTGCACGATTGATTGTAAAAATATTACGTCAATTAAAATGGTTGGATGTGCATAACTATAAGTGACTCAGTGTTGAGTCATTGTGATGTAAACTCATAATTCATGTATTATGATTTGGATAAAAAATATCGGATGTTGTCGAAGGGACATTGGGATAAAAAATATTGAAAGTAAGGAATGTTTTTGAAGAGGACTACTGCATAGTGAAAAAGTGGATACTGAAAAAATAATAAATTTTTGAAATTGTAAGCAAACAAAAATTTTCTAATTGTCTACACCCAAATAAGGATGAAACCTAATATGTTTGTAAGGTCTAAATAATTTTTTTTACAACTGTAGGAAAATTAAAATGGTTACAAGTGCATAACTAACTCGATGTTGAGTGATTGTGTTGTAAACTCATAATTCATGTATTATGATTTAGAAAAAAAATTATTGAAAGGAAGGAATTTTTTTAAAGGCAGCTGCATAGTGAAAAAGTGGACTAATATTGGAAGAAATAATACTTTTTTTGCAATTGTAAGCAAACATAAATTTTCTAATTGTCTACACCAAAATAAGGAAAAAACCTAATATGTTTGTAAGGTACAAATAATACTTTTTTCCAGAACTGTAGGAAAATATGAATTTTCTTTATCCATCGCAAGTATATATGGGAACTTTGCTATACTAAAAAAATTATGTGTGTTCTGTTTGTATTTGTGAACAAAAGCAATTGAGACCGTAGCAACGCACGGGCATTCAACTAGTAAGAAATTAAGTCCCTATCAATCTCATCAACCTCAACTAGGTTTGGTCCAGGATCATGCACAGTGTACCTAACAATCCACATATCAACAGCCATCTCTAAAAATTCAAATAATTACCAATCGTTAATGACTATTTTGTATAAACTTGCATACGATTGTACCCTGACATGATGCAGTAAATGTGTTATATCTGTATAACATTCTCACTGTAAAAGATTAGGATAAAATTTCCTCTATTGCCACCTCTAACTTGACAAGGTTCTAGAGAATCCTACCAGATATTCAGCACAGCCTCCTCTGATTTAGTTACAAAAGGTTTTGTACTGGTTTAGTTATCAATTATAGAGCAGTATTTATTTGCAATTCCTAGGTACATAGTATGAATGCACGCAGTGCATACAATTAGAAACGAACAAACTGCTATTGATTTCTATATTCTGTTGTAGGCCCAAAACATATGATGATCAGTGTGCATGGAAATCAGTGGATTCAGATATAACATACAAGCTGAAAGGATCGTATGAGCGACTAGAGGGGGGGGGGGTGAATAGGAGCTACCCAAATTTTTAATACTTTTCAAGTTAAGGCTAAACAAGAAGGTAAATTCTCTAGATGTGATACTAAGTGAATTTACCTAGAGTGACAAGCAAGCTAGCAATAACAATATAAGTAAAGGTACGGGTAAAGGATAGAGGTCACCGCAATGGAGACACGAAGACACGAGGATGTATTCCCGTAGTTCCTTCCTTGTTACGGGAAGTACGTCTACGTTGGAGAGGTGTGGTGCCACAAAGGCCACCAACGCCACAAAGGCTCACCCTATTCTCCGGTGAACAAGCCACAAAGGCGAGTCCACGCTCCACTAAGCGATGCCCTTGAAGGCGGCACGACACCTTTACACAAAGTATCGGGGCAAGCTCCACAACTCAATTGGAGGCTCCCAATAGGTCCACCAAGCCCTTACACACAAAGTCAAGCTTGGGGGACGGCTTCTTCCGGCTAGTAATCCGATGAATCACACAAGTAACAAGCCCCTCAACAAAGAGAGGGGGGAAATCAAATCGCCTTGGTGGAAGTGTAGATCTAGGTCTTCTCCCTCAAATCCCAAAAGGGCTTTGAGTTCTATTGGCTAGGGAGAGAGATCTTGAGCTTTGAAGCTTTGAAACAATGGAGGAGAGAGAGATGAAGCCGCAGCCTTCACTTGGGGAAGAAGAAGGCTTTATATACTCCTCCTCGAAATGTAGCCGTTGCTGGTCGACTAAGGCCGGAGTCTCCGGCCAGGAGGGCCGGAGTCTCCGCCCTAAGTGACTCCAGGGCCGGAGTCTCCGGCCAGAGACAGAAGTCTCCGGCCCAACTCCGGCCTGGTCACTGCATAGACCAACCCTTTAGCAAACCCTAGCCCAGCCAGACAGACCGGAGTCTCCGGCCACTGGGACCGGAGTCTCCGCCCCACCCGGAGTCTCCGGCCAGAGACAAAAGTCTCCGGCCCAACTCCGGGCTGGTCTCTGCTTAGACCAACTGGGAGGATTGCTAGGGCGACACTCCTAGGCCGGAGTCTCCGGCCACCAGGGCCGGAGTCTCCGCCCTAGAAGTAGCAACAGCAGCACTTCGAGGATCCCCTCTCCACCAATTCCACCTTCGCAAAGCACCCTATAAGACAACTAAACCCTAACTCCACTACAGGACTACGGGCTTCGATCTTTTCTTCCCTTTTTGGGTGAACCTCTGCGAGATTCTGAATTAACCTAGAAAATCTGCAGAACTTAAATAGAATGGTTAATTCACCAAATGTTGTTAACAAACACCAAAATACATTTATTAGGGAAATGCCCTTTCAATCTCCCCCTTTTTGGTGTTTGATGACAACATAAGGTTTTGCAAGATATAAACACAATAAAATGAAATATATAGCAAAAGCTCCCCCTACTTGTGTGCACAACACCATTTGCATTTGAACATGAGCCACACAAGTAAGAATCATCACTCCCCCTATATATTTCACAATTATACCAAGTGCAAGTAATAATATATGAGACTAACCAATAAGCATATAAGTAAGACTAACTGGATAGCACAAATTTAATAGTCTTACTAAGCAACATATGAACTTAAGTCTCACACACATAACATACCACACACATTTAAAAGGTTCAACACTAAGATAGATGAGACACAACATGAAAGTCCATGAAGTTGTGTCTCGACCAAAGTAAAGCAAACGAAGTGCAAATCCAAATAACCACCCCATGCAAATCCCAACGAAAGACAACCTAGTAGAGCTACTTCTCCCCTTTGGCATCGAGACACCAAAAAGGGAAAAGAGCGATGCTATACGCCCATGGGATCACTCATCGTCTTCATCCTCGGGCTCGTCCTCGGAACCGGCATGGAAGTCTTCATCTCCTTCTTCAATATCATCAGAAGCCATGGGCTTCTTGCCATGACGCACATTGGAGGTGCCAGAGGTGACCTCCTCAAATGCTTGCCAGTCAGTCAGTCCCTTGCTCCACTTGCCATAGCTGTGAGTACCGGATGATGAAGAGGAAGGAGGTGATTCCACATAGCCCGGTTGAGACTTTCTGAATGCCTTGTGAAGAACAGCTTGATTGTCATTGATGTGCTTTTGAGAGATGTAGCTCTCATATTGCTTGTGACGGATGTCCACATTCATGCAAAGCACATTTCTTTGGAACCAATTGAGCTTCTTGTACTCTTGAGCAAACTCGTTGTTGGAGCTAGAGCCGGCATTGCTAGCATGCTTCATCCTTGGGCCCCTTCTAGTGGACACTCCCTCGGCAAAGGCATCATCATCTTCACCTCTCATTGGAGCAAAAGGTTCCTTGGAGTGACCGGTGGGTTCTTTGCGTTGAAGCTTCACAACCTTGTGATCCACAAGGTTTGCATCGAGAAGAGGAAGGTTGAGTCCTTGAGCACGAATGAGCCTCATGATAAATGGGGCATAGAGAGGAGTCTTCTTGCTGAGAATGCAATCGTTGATTTCCTTGTGAATGAAATCCATCACATCAAGCGGCTCAACATGTGCGGTCTCTCCTTGGCAATAGACTTCATGAGAGTAGGCCAAGAGATTCACCAAGGCCTTGCGAATAGCATCAAAGTTGCCGGCTTGAGGGGCAATGGAGGCCCGGAATATGCGGAGCAAGATGTTGGACCGTTTGGACAGCCCAAGAGTGCCCCCAATGACAATCTTCTTGTCATCCCCGGTGTAGAGAGGAGCAAGCTTCTTCTTCTCATAGTACTCCCCATCCACATGCATCCTCATGCCACTAGGAGTAGTAGCACCACGGAACTCATACCCAAGGAGAGCAGCAAAGTCCATGAAGTTGGAGTGACAAACCTCTTCTCCGGTCATCCAAGTCATGGGGATCTCCTCACCATCTCCAAACACCAAGGTAGCAAAGAACTGTTGGACCAATGTGATGTTGTAGGACTCTTGAATCTTCATGAGTGGATGGAGCCCAAGCTTGCGAGTGATCCACACAGCCTCTCCGAAGTATGCACTGTACTTGGCAAAGTGAGAGAAATCCATCACCGTCTGAGGACAAACCAGATACTTCTTGAGGGAAGCATAGAATTCCTTCATGATCAGCTCTTGCTCTTTGCGGAAAAAGCAATGGTCACGGGAGTTCCGCGCGAGAGTGTACATATCCCTCTTCCTCATTTCAACAAACTCAGATGCTGATAGCCCTTCCAGAGTCACAAACTTGACTTTCTTAGCTGCCTCAGCTCGTTCCTCTTCGGCCATCCTTGTCTTGAGCCTCTTAGCATCTCTAGCTTGCTGAGCCATGACTGACCTCTGAGCAAGCTCCCCTGTGGCAGGATTCACAACCAATTTGTCCTTGCTATGGGCTGCCGGCTTCCGAGAACCACCTGCACCTGTGAATGAGTGAGGAAGATAGCAAGGTTGAGGTGACATGTCCTAGAATCCAAATATAAGCAACTATGCTGTGAAAGAGTGCACTTTGGTCTGATCTAGCCGGAGTCTCCGGGGACTCGGGCCGGAGTCTCCGGCCAAAACCGGAGACTTTGCGTCCAGGCCGGAGTCTCCGGCCACAGGGGCCGGAGTCTCCGGCCGGATGCAGGAGCCCGAGCCTAGGAGACCACTTAGAACAAATCGAGTGCAATAACCACAATAAAGTTGCTAAGAAGATGATTGATAGCCACTAGAATGTAATGCACCAGATCAAACTATGGGAAACATGCAAATCTCGTAGATCTAGATAGAACTAGATGAAGGAGATGAGGAGCACATTTACCGGAGTCCATTGGTGCAAATCGGTCGGTGGGGAGGTTCCCACAACCTCAAGGGGAAGATTGGCCGGTGGCACGGCGGATCCCGGGGCTTGGGAGAGCTCCGGGCGTCGATCTACGAAGAGGGGGCGGCAGGGGGCGAGTGTAGGGCACGGGGGCGGTGGGGAAGAATGAACCGTTCTTCCCCACCCCGTGCCCTAAGTGATTTTTGAAACTGCCCGGGCCGGAGTCTCCGGTACTTACCCCGGAGTCTCCGGGCTGTAAGCCCCGGAGTCTCCGGCCCCCCTCGACCAGATCAACATTTATGGTGTGAAGGACATGTCATTTAGAGATTAGATTTGTTTTAGGATGAGATGGGCTTGGGATGGACACATTGTCACTGTGTGGTACAACATGCTCATGTTTGCAAACATGCAAACAAAATCGAATAAGACCAAACATGAGCATCTTCCCATAAAAATAAGGCAATAAAATCAAATGGGAAACTCCTCCACTAGGGAGGTTGGTGACCAAAGGGCCACCATGTATGAGTACAAAGGTATGGCACCGCGAAGATATATCTTGGGCCCAAAACCTAGACTCATCGATTAAGCTCAAAAGTGTCACCATTGACAAGATAGAACAATACGCTTACTATTGGCATTATGGGGGGAGGGATAGCCCAATCAATTAGGACCGCACTCCCCCTATATCCATGCCCACGTCTAGAACAACACACACGTTAGAGTATGGGAGTAAATGCACCTAGTTCAAGCCACATTGCTTGAATCAATGATATTTAGTTCATGCCTCAATTCCCGGAATCTTGCTTCATCAAGAGGCTTTGTGAATATATCGGCAAGTTGCTCATGAGTGCCAACATAAGATAGATCAATTTCTCCTCGGTTGACATGATCCCGAATGAAATGATGACAAATCTCAATATGCTTCGTCTTATTGTGTTGCACCGGGTTGTGAGCGATCTTGATTGCACTTTCATTATCACACAAAAGAGGCACTTTGTCAAAAATGACACCGTAATCCTTCAAAGTTTGCCTCATCCATAAGAGTTGTGCACAACAACTAGCCGCGGCTACATATTCGGCTTCGGTGGTAGAGAGAGACACACAATTTTGTTTCTTAGATGACCAACACACCAAAGACCTACCAAGAAATTGGCAAGCCCCGGAGGTTGATTTCCGTTCCACTTTGTCTCCCGCCCAATCCGAATCCGAGTAACCTATAAGATCAAAACTTGCTCCTTTTGGATACCAAAGACCAAAGTTAGGGGTATTCACCAAATATCGAAAGATTCTCTTGACCGCCACTAAGTGGCTTTCCTTTGGTGCGGCTTGAAAACGTGCACAAACTCCCACACTTAACATGATGTCCGGTCTAGATGCACAAAGGTAAAGCAAGGAACCAATCATAGATCTATAGAGTTTTTGATCCACTTCTTTACCATTAGGATCAAGATCAAGATTAACCTTTGTTGGCATGGGAGTCTTTGCACCTTTGACTCCTATCATCTCGAACCTCTTGAGCATGTCTTGGGTATATTTGGCTTGGTTCACAAAAGTCCCTCCCTTCAATTGTTTAACTTCAAATCCAAGGAAGAACTCCAACTCCCCCATCATAGACATCTCAAACTTGTCGGTCATGAGCTTGGCAAACTCATTATTGAAAGCTTTGTTAGTAGAACCAAATATAATATCATCAACATATAATTGGCAAATGAAAAGCTCCCCATTGACCTTCTTAGTAAAAAGAGTGGGATCGATCACCCCAATTTCAAAACCACGATCAACCAACAACTCTTTAAGGTGCTCATACCACGCATGTGGGGCTTGTTTGAGGCCATAGAGTGCCTTATCAAGTTTGTAAACGTGGTTAGGAAACTTAGGATTTTCGAAGCCCGGGGGTTGCTTCACAAAAACCAATTCATTTAAGGGACCGTTGAGAAATGCACTTTTAACATCCATTTGTTGAAGTTTAAAGTTATGATGTGATGCATATGCAAGTAAGATGCGAATGGATTCAAGACGGGCAACGGGAGCGAAAGTTTCACCAAAGTCAATACCCTCAACTTGAGAGAAACCTTGAGCCACCAATCTTGCCTTGTTACGAATGACTATGCCATTTGCATCTTGCTTGTTCTTGAAGATCCACTTGGTCCCAATGACATTACGGCAATCTTTAGGCCTTTCTACTAGAGTCCAAACATTGTTGCGCTCGAAGTTGTTGAGTTCATCATGCATGGCATCAAGCCAATCCGGATCCTCAAGCGCCTCATAAACTTTCTTTGGTTCTACACAAGAGACAAAAGCATGATGAGAGGAAAAGTTAGAAAGTTGCCTCCTAGTGGAGACACCTTTACGAACACTCCCAACCACATTTTCCAAGGATATGCTTCTTCGTCGAAGAATGGACTCAAGCTTCTTCTCACGACGAGTGCGAGCCTCAAGAGGAGATTCTTGAGAGACTACTTGATCATCTTCATGATCACTATTCTGGTCCTCGCCTTGACCATGAAGTGGATTGCCTTGATCATCAAGTGGCCCATAGCCACGGAATTCCGAAGGATCTTCATCAAAGGCTTGATCACCCCCGGAGACTCCGGTATCCATACCCGGAGACTCCGGTATAGGCCGGAGAGTCCGGACCACAGGGGTCGGAGACTCCGGGCAAGATTGCTCGGTGGGATGATCTTGAGGTTGAGGGTGTGCAGCTTGTCTTTGGTCAATGTCCTGTGTGTGTTCAGCAGGTGAAGGCTCCACATGTGTAGAGCATTGTCCTTCTCCTTCGGCCAAAAGGTGTCCCTCAATGGGCCGGAAGAATCCGACACCCATTCTTCTTATGGCTTGGGGAGGAATTTCGTCACCTACATCACGAACACAACTTTGTCCTACAAAGGAACCATTATCCTCATCGAACCTCACATTACAAGTCTCTATAACATGCCCGGAGGACTTGCTATAGATCCTATAGGAATGTGAGTCCGTGGAGTAACCAACAAAGATACCCTCTAATGCTTTAGAATCAAATTTTGACAAATGAACACCTTTCTTGAGATAGAAACACTTACAACCAAATACCCGGAAGTACTTGATGTTGGGCTTTTGCCCGGTAAGAATTTCATATGGAGTCTTGTTCAAGTTCTTGCGGAGATAAAGCCGGTTGGTGGCATGGCATGCGGTATTGATAGCTTCGGCCCAAAAGTTGTATGGAGACTTGAACTCCGCCAACATAGTTCTTGCCGCATCCATAAGAGTCCGGTTCTTCCTCTCGGCAACTCCATTTTGTTGCGGGGTGTATGCAGCGGAATATTGATGTTTGATACCCATATCACTAAGAAACTCATTTAAGGAGTAGTTCTTGAACTCGGTGCCATTGTCACTTCTTATAGTCAATATGGTGGTATTGAATTGACGCTCAACTTCGGTGGCAAAGTCTTTGACGGTTTGTTGGGTCTCACTTTTGAACTCAAGGAAATAAACCCAAGTGTATCTTGAATAGTCATCGACAATCACCAAGCAATATTTCTTGCCACCAAGACTTGCATAAGTGGGAGGTCCAAAGAGATCCATGTGAAGGAGCTCCAAGCACCTCTTGGAAGAGATAATAGTCTTGCTTGGATGACATGTTTCATGCATCTTTCCTTCAATACATGCCCTACAAACACGATCTTTGGCAAAAGAAACATCCTTTAGTCCGAGTATGTGGCCGCCGGTGTAGAGATTTTGCAAAGCTCTCATATTGACGTGGGCTAACCGGCGATGCCAAAGCCATCCCACGTCGGCCTTAGCAATTAGGCATATCGCGGCCGTAGTGGGTTTCTCCGAAAAGTCCACCACATACAAGCCGTTTTCGACATACCCAACAAAGGCAACCTTGAGAGACTTACTCCACATGACGACCACAATATCAACATCAAAATATGTGGCATAGCCCATAGTAGCAAGTTGATGAACGGACAGTAGATTATAACCAATGGTTTCGACAAGCATGACATTCACTAGGGACACGTCCGGAGTGATCACCACCTTACCGAAACCAAGTACCTTAGAGGATGAATTATCACCATATGAGACCGTGACATTTGAAGTATTGGGCTTTAGATCTTCCACAATATTTTTGCTTCCGGTCATGTGGCTTGTGGCACCACTATCAATAATCCATTTTACTCCTCTGGAAGCAATGTCCTACAAGAGATTAATTCTTGGTTTTAGGTCCCCATCTTTGAATGGGTCCTCTTTTGTTAGTCACAAGAATCTTAGGTACCCAAATAGCATATTCAATGAAACCATTATAGGGACCAACATATTTAGCATAGACATCACCATAATAGTCCCTAAGAAGAACATACTGAGGATTATATTTTCCTGCAAAATTATTATGAGAACGGCCGGAGACTCCGGTCTTTGGGGGCGGAGACTCCGGGGTAGATGAACTAACCGGAGACTCCGGAGCCTTTGACCCGGAGACTCCGGTCTCCTCGATTTTCTTCTTTCCATTCAGCTCCTCCCACTCCTCCTCGGTGTAACAAATATCAAAGGGGACATGAGGAGTAGGAGCAGCAGCAGGCTTTGTCTTCTTCTTGTTCTTCTTGTTCTTCTTCTTCTTTGAGGACTCGGCCACCAAACAAAGATCCCCTTTCTTTGAGGACTCGGCAACAAAACCGAGGCCCTCCTTTCCCTTGTACAATCTTTGATTGTTCAAGAGATCATTGAGATTCTTCTCTCCTTGAATGCAAGTGGCAAGGCCCTTAGCAAGATCGGCCTTCAACCTATTGTTCTCCTCAATGATATCACTATGATCACAAATAGAGTTAGAAGGACAAGGAACTTCAATAACTTGCATTGGGGGGACTTTAGATTGTTCAATAGTTAGTTGAATTTGAAGTTGTTCACGAATCTTGGTGAGATGAGAGAATTTGCCCTCCAAAGCCTTGAGAGCTTCTTCAAGCTTCTCAAACTTCTCACGAAGATCATTATGACCAACGTCAAATTCAACTTTCTCCTTTTTAAGCAACTTGACCATAGCGAGAGCATGGTCACGTTCTTTAGTGAGTTTTGACAAGATTAGATTATGAGACTCTTCTAGTCCCAACAATTTCTCCTCTAAAGAGACTCTCAAGTTTTGCTCTTCTTCGAGCTCAATTGATAGAGAGCCAATATCATCGGCGGCTAATCTTTCCAACTCCTCCTTCTCCTTGATGGTGTCATGGGCATCACCAAGTTCACACATTAGTGTCTCAACATATATCTTGGTTGGCCCCTTCATGTTAGCAAGAAAATCATCACAAGAAACTAGTTCTTTCTTAATCTTAAGACTACTCACATCATCCAAAGAGGTAGTATTGGAATGTGATGATGAAGGAGTAGGTGATGAGGTTACCTCCGAGGCCTTAGCCATAAGACACTTGTGAGTGGTGATGATGGCGTTCTCATTTAGTGAGTTGAAGAGGGATGTAGGTGGTGTGGAGACAATGGCAATGGCGGCCACTTCTCCATTCTCTTCATATATTTCTTCTTCTCCTTCTCCTTGCTTGGACACCACCTTGGCCTTGAGAGCAAGATTGTGAACTCCTTGTTCGGCAAGAACACGGGCTCTAGTTTCTTCCGCGTTCTTCTTCAAGATAGACAAGGCGGTGAACTCACAAAGAACTTCATTTGAGGTCATACTCCCAAAATCCGGTCTTGAACGGATTATCTCGGATCGCATGGGTTCTCTTGGGTTGATGGAGGTGATGAACATACGCTTGATATAGTCATCACCATTGTCTTTGCACCCAAACCCGGTCAAGGCCGTTGCAAGAGCCAAGATCCTTTGGTACATCTCATCGGGAGTCTCATTATCACGCATAATGAAATCCCTTTCTTCACTTTTGAGCTCATCAAACTTGGAGGACCGAATACTTTCATTCCCAATGAAGAGCATAGTGAGATAGTCCCATACTTCCTTGGCGGTGTTCAAGTTGTTGATGTGTACCGCATGAGTATCCGGTACGGCTTGTTGAAGGAGATGCTTGGCGGTGGCATTGAGTTGCTCATCAACTTCTTCCCTTCCGGTCAAATTGAGAGGATCATGAGGTGCAAAGCCATTTTGTATGACCCTCCACAAATGAGTAGAAGAGCTAGAAATATGAGATTTCATTAGTCCTTGCCATTTAATAAAATTGCGAGAATCAAGCTTAGGAGGAGATCCCATGTTGTTAATGTGTGGCATAGGATAATGGACCGGCGGAGGAGAGTAAGTGTTAGGGGGTGGAATGTTAGCACCCTTTGCCGGACCATCATTTTCCTTAGGAGGGTCACCTTTATTCTCGGCGGAGGTGGAGCCATTGTTAGGTGGCTTCACCTTAGCCAAGGAGAGTTCCACCCTAGGAGTGGTGTTTGGGTTGGTGGGCCCGGAAGGTTTTCTTCCAAAATATTCCTCAAACATAGCCTTCATCTCCAATCTCATAGTGGTTTGCATTGTGTCCAAGGACGCCAAATGCTCTTCACGTGAGATTGAAGAGGAAGAGATAGATGGAGGAGTATCTTCGGGAGGAGTTTCATTACCCTTATCCCCTTCCATGGTTGCTCAAACTCTTAGGCGGTTAAGCCCGAATAAGAGACCACACTCTGATACCAATTGAAAGGATCGTATGAGCGACTAGAGGGGGGGGGGTGAATAGGAGCTACCCAAATTTTTAATACTTTTCAAGTTAAGGCTAAACAAGAAGGTAAATTCTCTAGATGTGATACTAAGTGAATTTACCTAGAGTGACAAGCAAGCTAGCAATAACAATATAAGTAAAGGTACGGGTAAAGGATAGAGGTCACCGCAATGGAGACACGAAGACACGAGGATGTATTCCCGTAGTTCCTTCCTTGTTACGGGAAGTACGTCTACGTTGGAGTCTCCGCCCTAGAAGTAGCAACAGCAGCACTTCGAGGATCCCCTCTCCACCAATTCCACCTTCGCAAAGCACCCTATAAGACAACTAAACCCTAACTCCACTACAGGACTACGGGCTTCGATCTTTTCTTCCCTTTTTGGGTGAACCTCCGCGAGATTCTGAATTAACCTAGAAAATCTGCAGAACTTAAATAGAATGGTTAATTCACCAAATGTTGTTAACAAACACCAAAATACATTTATTAGGGAAATGCCCTTTCACAAGCAATGAACAAATAGGATATTTAGCGCTAAATTACAAAATGTACATGCTATTGATCACCGCCAAAAAATAAATCTAAATTCACTCTCTTTGGGGCAAAAATTAGCATACCAATGAACCATCAATTGGGAGACCATACACAGCCAAATCATAACAGACTGGGACAGGATAGGTTACCGCAGAATCGTGTATTCCTCCGACCGATCGTCGCTGATCACCGATGGCGCAGCTACCTACCGCCTCCTATTGCCTTTGCTTCTCTCGCGTGAATCCTGGAGGGTGAGGCGGCTGTTTGATCGGGAAAGGGCGATCTGGTCAGGCTAAACTAGAAGGCATCGCCCTAGCGATCGGGTCTGGATTTTTGGTTTTTGAAAGGAACGATCGGGTCTGGCTGAACCGGCTGCATGGAACGCCCAATAAAAACTTGCATCTGATTTGGCATTGCCATGTCGGACTAACACCCGGGCCCATAGGTCAGAACGCGAAAATAATATGAAAGGGGTAAAAAGTGGAAGAAAGTATGTTAAATGAGGTAATCTTGAGGAATATCTGTTAAATTGGGTAAAAGGTGTCACAAAATTGATCTTAGGCGGTAAAAAGTGGAATTCACTCATAAAAAAAATACCATGCTACAGGGTATCTCTAGCGTGACCTTGCTAAGTATCTGTGACTTGATCTAGTATGTTCTTATTTTAACTTCATGTCATTGTGCTTAATGCTATGCTCTGAGTTTATCTTAATAGCGAGATGATTAGATTAAATTCCCATCTTGGTGGAGTATGAGAGAGATGAATAACCAAAACATTTCTATATAGGACGTGATGCCCATATGAATTCATTTGAATGTGAACTTTATTGCAATCTTTTATGTTAATTGTATGATCCTATGTCCACCATATCTTTTATGAGAGAGTGCATTAGTGAACCAATGAACCCCGGTCCACTTTTCATTATAAGAAATAACTTTCCATTCATTTTATCGCTGTTTTTATTTTCAGTCATTATTAATTTGAAAAATACAAAAACATTTCCTTTATTGCATTTCACAAACCAAAACACTACAACTATATCCTTTACTGTTTACCATTGCATTGCATATTACTTTAGTTTGCATATTCCCGCGGCAATAGATTTTCTAACTCCGTTGTATTTGAACATTTATTTTATATTGCATATTTATTTCTAGTTTTGTATACTTACACACACCTTGTGCTTGACAACCACTTGGTGAGGTTAAGGGAACAAAGCAAATTTATTTTACCTTGCAGTTTGTTAGAAGAAGGACAGGAAGGATCATTGTACACACAGTTCCCCGAGAGTTCGATATAAACCCTCGAGTCACCTTCGTGTGGAAAATCAAGCTTCCCTATGCTCAGCACTCTGCACTTGGAATCTCAACCTAGCGAAGCCATCAGCGGCAGAGCAGCCAGACGAGAAGGAGAGGGCTAAAAAGGAAATTCCCTCCCTAATGTTATTTTGGGTTTTTGTTAACAACACAAGGAATCCTACTCATTTTTGTAAGTCTATAGGTTGAAAAGCACATGTTCGGTGTAGACCCCTCTTTTTGGAAGAAGACCATTGTCGAGATTTGATGCATAGATTTTACTAGTTTAGCTTTGAACTTGTCTCTTTTGTGTGGGTTTACACTTTGGATGGTTCTGGGAAATCACCTTTGCTTCATATCTTTCCTCCTAGCCTACCACCAGATTGCATTGTTAGAGGGCCCCTCAAAAATCGAGTCTATTGAAGTTTTTGTGGGGGCAGAATATCTGGTAGTCTTGCAGATCGAAAACTCCAGTCTAGAGAGATAAATTTGGTGTGAAATCTTTGGTCTTATTTCCAGTCTGAAGTACCTGGTTTGCCCCATGTGGTGCAAGCTTAGAACATGGTACAGAAGTGGTCCAGAAGTTTAACCGGATATATGAAATTTCTGATCCATACAGGATGGTGGTGACTTAACCCGGATATTCCCTTGAGACAACGACGGCTACAATTTTGTGGGGACCTATAAAAGGCCACCGTGTTCTCCAAGAGGAGGATGCCCTTCCACCCTCTCTCCTCCATGAATGCTGCACCTAATTTAACCTAGATCCGCCTCTCTAGCCAATAATATATGAAAAATTATCCACACTAGCACAATGCTAAGCATGAAATAAAACCCTACACTTTGACTCGATCTAGCATTAGACCTAGTATCTACACTATACCCCAAGCCTCCTCTCCTATCCTCACCCTGAGCGCTAGAGCAGCTGGAGGAGAAGGAGAGTGCTAAAAGGGAAATTCTATGCATAATATTATTTTGGGTTTTTGTTAACAACACAAGTGATCCTAATCATTTTTAAGTTTGTAGGTTGAAAAGCACATGTTTGGTGTAGACCCCTCTTTTTGGAAGAAGACCATTGTTGAGATCTGATTCATAGCTTTTACTAGTTTAGCTTTGAGCTCGTCTCCTTTGTGTGGGTTTACACTTTGAATGGTTCTGGGAAATCACCTTTGCTTCATATCTTTCCTCCTAGCCTACCACCAGATTGCATTGTTAGAGAGCCCCTAAAAAATTGAGTCTATTGAAGTTTTAGTGGGGGTGGAATATCAGGTGGTCTTGTAGATAAAAAATTATGGTCTAGAGAGATAACTTTGGTGTGAAATCTTTCGTCTTATTTTTGATCTGGAGTGCCCGCTTTTCCCCATGTGGCGCAAGCTTCGAACATTGTCCAGAAGTGGTCCAGAAGTTTCGACCGGATATACGAAATTTCTGGTCCACACAACAACTTTTGGTGGTGACTTAACCCGGATATTCCGGTCTCCCGAGACAACACCGGCTAGAATTTTGTGGGGACCTGTAAAAGGCCACCATATTCTCCAAGAGGAGTTTTCTGATGTCTCACAGGACCCGTTGGAAAACCCCAAGAGGAAGGCATGATGAGCACAACAGCAAGATTTCCCTCAGTATGAAACCAAAGTTTAATCGACTAGTAGGAGAAAGAAATCACTTCTGAAGGTTGTTGCTAGCTGACTTTTGACAGGGCGCCAGATAACAGTTGATGACGTGCGGTCAGCGCCAGCAGCAACGTGGAACCTGCACACAACACAAGCAAACTACTTTGCCCTAATTTACAGTGAGGTTGTCAATCTCACTGGTTTGCTGAAAACAAAGGATTAGACGTACAGTGTGGAAGGAGATGTTTGTTTGCGGTGAAGTAAAATAATACTTACAGAAAGTAAACAGTGTTTGCAGTAGATGGTAATATAAATGTAAAAGAATGGACCGGGGTCCACAGTTCACTAGAGGCGTCTCTCCATAAAGATATAACATGCTAGGTGAACAAATTACAGTTGGGCAATTGACAAAATAAAGAATGCATAACAATGCATATACAAGTAATGAAGATCACTATAAGATTCATTTGGGCATTACAACATCATACATAGACCGTAATCCAACTACATCTATGACTAATAATCCACCCTCAGGATATCATCCGAACAACCTTTGGGTATTAAGTTGCAAGCAACAGATTATCGCCTTAAGCAAAGTGTGTAATGTAAACAATACAATTATCCTTGAACAAAAGATTGTTGTTTTCTCCCTAGTAGCAACAGCACATCTACAACCTTAGAAGTTATTGTCACTCTCCCAGATTACTAGAGGCATGAACCCACTATCGAGTATAAATACTCTCTCTTGGAGTTACAAGCATCTACTTGGCCAAAGCATCTACTAGCAATGGAGAGCATGCAAGATCACAAATAACATAGACATGATAAATCAATAATCAACTTGACATAGTACTCAATATTCATCGGATCCCAACAAACACAACATGTAGAATTACATAAAGATGATCTTGATCATGTAGGCAGCTCATAAGATCTAAACATGGAGGCGCAAAGAGGAGAAGACAACCATCTAGCTACTGCTATGGACCCGTAGTCCAAAGGTGAACTACTCAAAAATCACTCCGAAGGCAGGCATGGCGATGAAGAAGGCCTCCGGTGATGATTCCCCTCTTCGGCAGGGTGCCGGAAAGAGCTTCTAGACCCTCCCAAACTAGGGTCGACGACGACGGCGGCTTACAGTACTTTTCGTGGATGGATGTTTGGGCCCTTAGGGTTTTCCCGATGAAGTGAATTTATATGCGGAAGAGCAACGTCGGTGGGCGCCCACGCGGGACCCACGCCACCCTATGATGTGGCCGCCTCCTGGCTCATCTCCGTCTCTCCTTTGGACTCCATCTTCGTGTCAGATAAATAGGCACTTTGGCTTTTGTTTTGTCCAATTCCGAGAATATTTTCTTCAGTAAAAACCTGGAATAGAAAAATAGCAGAAAATAGGAACTGGTGCTGTGGCATCTTGTTAATAGGTTAGTTCCAGAAAATGCATAAAAATGCCACAAAGTATAAACAAAATATAAAGCAATTGGTGTAAAACAAGCATGGAGCATCAAAAATTATAGATACGTTTGCAACATATCAGTTTCCCTTCCACCCTCTCCCCTCCATGAATGTTGCACCTAATTTCACCTTGATCCGCCTCTCTAGCTAATAATTTTTTATGCGGGTTTGGGAATTGGAGGAGGAGATCGAAGGAATGTGATTCCCCTACTATCCTTTGCGTAAGTTGTTACTTGTGGTTCTTTCGGAACCCTAGAAGGAAATGGCCATTCTAGAACCCTTCCTTGTTGTTGTAAGAGCTACACCGAGTCCATCTTTTTTTACACCAAGAACCTTGGATAGAAATAGGACAAAAAGTAAGCAAGCCCTCATTCTTGCGAGGAGCTGCTCTGACGAGTGCACAGATGATGACCTCCCCTGTTCAGCGGCGGCCTCCAAGAGCATTGGCGGGCTCCCCCTGGCGCATATAGGCGGTGCCGACAATGTATGGCGATCTTTCTGGTTGGGTCACGACACTAGAGAGGGGTGTGGGGCAGGGGAGCCGGGAGTGCACGTGCCTGTGCCGACCATGCCTTCCAGTGCAACATGTGGATGGTGGTCAGGCCATCAAGGGTCGATGCTGCGGCGTGAGCGACCTCCCTCACTTCTTGATTTTGGCCCAAGTGAGGCATGGACCATGTGTGGTATGTGGCGGTTGGCCCTTCCTGTTTGTTTTTTGTATGTTTTGGTAATTCTAGCTACGATTACCCATATATGCTGATCTAACATTAAAATATGGGTTCTTACCCAGTATTTTTAGGCATGGGTCAAAAGACCGAGTATGTTGCTGGAGCTATTTTTTCCAATACAAAAAAATCAACTTTTAGGTAATGAGAGCAAATATAGGTAAGCTATTGGAGATGCTCTAAGATTCTCCCTTTATACATGGTATGTGTTTTGTCACTCTGTAGTAGCCAGTTCCACATACATCAACAAAGTGTTGCAGTTGCATCATGAAGTGAGAAAATTGTAACGTTCTATTAGCTCTTATAAATAAAACAATTGGTAGCCTATTTTGAGAGTGGACAAATGGCTTCCGAGCTACATGAAGCCTGTTTTTTAAAAAATTCAAAAGTTCTATTAGCTCTCATAAATAAAACAATTGGTAGCCTATTTTGAGAGTGGACAAATGGCTTCTGAGCTACATGAAGCCTATTTTTTTAAAAAAATTCAAAAGTAGTATATCAAAGGTTTAAAAAAATCGGGACAAAAAATCTTGATGTAGATACTCATGATATCTATTACTCTGCAAAAAATCAGTCCGAAACTCGCTATGTTTTAGCCTTAGCCAAAATAATAAATCTTTCAAAATTTCAAACTTTAAAATTGCAGATCTAGATCTATGCATTTGTCATTTTTGGTTTTCCCAAAATACTATGAGTTTTGGATTGAGATTTTGCACACTAGTAGATCCCATAATTTTCAACATCAAGATTTTTTGTCCCAATTTTTTTAACTTTCAAATACCATTTTAATTTTTTTTTTAAAAGAGTTCCATCGAGCTCGAGCTCCATTTGAAGTTTCCGGCCTATTTCAGCTTAACAAAACATTTTATATCTATGGAACAGAGGTAATAGCAACATATACGTTCGCCAAAGTCCCAACCAAGAGGACTAGAACGCATTTGACAAATTTCTGCAAAAAAATACCAACTCTCAGATTGGTTCATCCTAAAGTCCCAACCAAGAAGACCAGAAGTCCAGAACGCATTTGGCAAATTCTCTAAACATTTGCAAACATAGCCAGTTCGCAGTGTGAACACCGGCCGACGAGCCGTGTCCCGTGCACATCAGTAGCGTGCTCCTACTCCCACCTCCACCCACCACCACCCTACCACCCTATCCCGCCCACGCCCGCCGACCAGTGGGCCCATATTCCTCCATACCCCACCTGTCGGCCCCATCGTCTAGAAAACCAACCCAAAAGCAGGTCTATCAGCAACACCGACAGTGAGCTGGCCACCCAGCTCACCGAAATATCTACCCCGGGGGGCAGTTCCGTCCGCTCGCCATGGTGAAATTCAAAAAAGTGAAAATGCCGTCCGTTCGATCCGGCCACCCGTTTGAACTGACGCACCGTGGCCGTCCGATCTAGCCCCTGCCCCGCGGTGGTCCTCCTACGGCTATATATATTTCTCCCTGGCCCCCAAACGCCCCTCACCCTCACCCTCCGCATCCGAACCTGCCGTTGCTTCTCCTCGCCGCCACACTCCCCTCTCCCCCACTGCGCTTCCCCGAGTCGGCTCGCCGCCAGTCGTAAGTTTTTCGAGCCGCCTCCTCGCATTTAATTCCGGTAAATTCATGTGGATCTGTTTGATGTGCTGCTTCGCATGTATCGGTGATTTTTTCCTTTTTTTTGTTTCGAATAGATTTGAGATATCGAGGTCGTTCTGTGTGGGGAAGTTGGAAATGTGCGTAGATCTGGGGGTCTATCCGGTGTGTTGGCTGTGGGGCTGGTGGATCTGGTAGTTTAGTTGTTTATGCTGGGTAGATTGCAGCTGTTTTGGAGGGGATTTCCTTCAGATTCGCGCCTAAGGCAGCAGATCTGAGGTGCGCTTTTGGGGATCTTGCCGAAGTGACGCGTTGTGATTCGCCCACACTATAGAATCTGATAGCCTAGTTTCAGCTGGGAGGGTAGTAATCCTCTTCAGCAATGAATTGGAACATTATCTGTAGGCACTACCTATTCGTTTGGTTGCAGGGATCCAATTTTGAAATTACTTTCTGAGCTGCATCTTGTCATTTTTAAATCCCAGCTTGCTTCGTGAATATTCAGATTGTGTTGCCCAGTAGAGAGTGGTTTGTTCAAAAGAACACCAGCTAGGTTGCACTCTGTGTACGTCCTTGATGCTTTGATTCAGAAAGCAAATCAAGGCGGTTCTTAATTTGTATTGAGTAAATCTGCTTGGACCATTCATTATGTGGAGTGTACTACTGCACTATGCAAACCTTGCTTACCCTGTGTATTTCTGATTTGCAGAGAAGATGAGGGAGATCCTCCACATTCAGGGTGGCCAGTGTGGCAACCAGATTGGTTCCAAGTTCTGGGAGGTGGTCTGTGATGAGCATGGCATCGACCCCACTGGGCGCTATGTAGGCACCTCTGACCTGCAGCTGGAGCGCGTCAATGTCTACTACAATGAGGCTTCCTGTGGCCGTTTCGTGCCCCGGGCTGTCCTCATGGATCTGGAGCCTGGTACCATGGACAGTGTCCGGACTGGACCCTATGGGCAGATCTTCCGCCCTGACAACTTTGTGTTTGGGCAGTCTGGTGCTGGTAACAACTGGGCCAAGGGTCATTACACTGAGGGCGCTGAGCTTATTGATTCTGTTCTTGATGTTGTCAGGAAGGAGGCTGAGAACTGTGACTGCCTTCAAGGTAATTTGAACTTGCATTAAATTGGTTATAGTTTAGAATCCTTATGACACTATCTGCATTTGTTAAACTGAGTCCATGTTAATTCACAAATGCACTAATTTGAATTATTTTTCATGTGTACATAGTTTTCTGCTTCAAATGCCTCTCATATAATAACAGGATACATTTGTTAAATCTTGTTCACATTAATTCCCAGTGCAAAACTTTAAATTATGCTTTCATGCCTATGAAGTTTTTGGCTCTGAATGCTTCTCATCTAATGTTTTGTATTACTACTATCTACTTACAACCATTATTTAGCCTATGAAGTTTTTGGCTCTGAATGCTTCTCATCTAATGTTTTGTATTACTACTATCTACTTACAACCATTATTTATACTCCTGTATATTTCAGGTTTCCAAGTATGCCACTCTCTTGGTGGTGGCACTGGATCTGGCATGGGGACACTTTTGATATCAAAGATCAGGGAGGAGTACCCAGACCGCATGATGCTTACATTCTCTGTTTTCCCCTCACCAAAGGTATCCGATACTGTGGTTGAGCCTTACAACGCCACTCTTTCTGTCCACCAGTTAGTTGAGAATGCAGATGAGTGCATGGTTCTTGACAATGAGGCTCTTTATGACATCTGTTTTAGGACTCTCAAGCTGACCACTCCTAGCTGTAAGTGAAACTTGCTCTGCCATGATGTCAGTTAGATTTCATATTTCTGACTATTTTGTACTAGGCTTGGCAAGTAAATTAAGGTTCTGCTGTTTACATTATGCTCACTTTGCTTAACTGAAAGATTGAAACATGCCCTAGTTCATCCATCTCTTTTCAACTCTTGTTGGAGTTGCTTTTAAAAAAATTATAGGTTTAGGACATGTTCTTGATAGACCCTACTGCTTGAGTTACTTGCTCTGAGCTTTCAGTTATCTGTACTTCTGCTAATTTCTAGTTTTTTCTAACATTTTGCTGTTCGTGCTATTTTCTGCAGTTGGTGATCTGAACCATTTGATCTCTGCCACCATGAGTGGAGTAACTTGCTGCTTGAGGTTCCCTGGCCAGCTGAACTCCGACCTCCGGAAGTTGGCAGTGAACCTTATCCCCTTCCCACGTCTCCACTTCTTCATGGTCGGGTTCGCCCCCTTGACCTCCCGCGGCTCCCAGCAGTACCGCTCCCTCACCGTCCCCGAGCTTACCCAGCAGATGTGGGACTCCAAGAACATGATGTGCGCCGCTGATCCTCGCCACGGTCGCTACCTCACTGCCTCTGCCATGTTCCGTGGTAAGATGAGCACCAAGGAGGTTGACGAGCAGATGATCAACGTCCAGAACAAGAACTCTTCCTACTTCGTGGAGTGGATCCCCAACAACGTGAAGTCCAGCGTTTGTGACATCGCGCCTAGAGGCCTGTCCATGGCTTCGACCTTCATCGGCAACTCCACGTCCATCCAGGAGATGTTTAGGAGGGTGAGCGAGCAGTTCACGGCCATGTTCAGGAGGAAGGCTTTCCTTCACTGGTACACCGGTGAGGGCATGGACGAGATGGAGTTCACTGAGGCAGAGAGCAACATGAACGACCTCGTCGCGGAGTACCAGCAGTACCAGGACGCCACCGCCGACGAGGAGGGCGACTACGAGGACGAGGAGGACCTGCAGGCCGATGAAGAGTGAGGTGTGTTCTGATCTGTGTGACAACAGGGGCCATCTCTGATGGCTTTGTGGCTAGGCTGCAGCCTCCTGTTGCTATCAGTTTGTGCTACTGTGTGTTTGACTGCCCGTGCTTGGGCACCTGTGGGCTTGGTTGATGCTGTGTGTTCGTTTAATTCAGTAGGCAGTTTGTCGTGCGTGCATGGTGAACTTGAGATTTAGAACCGTAACTGAAGTGCCGTTTTTGTAATATGGTTATGAAATCCTAGTGCACGTTTGCTGGTTCACATAGTTCTTTGTGTGTAATGCGGGATCTGCACCAATGTACTAGTTGCTTCCTGCTTAATCTTTCCAATGTTTTTCCTAGCCTGTTATTTGTGAGGTGGTCTGCATGCATCGCCACCTCGGTATGTTCCGTGTCACGCTGGGGTGTCAACATCGTCTGACGCTGTTCTGTTTCTCGTCTCTTGACTTCAGCCATCTGGTAGCGATATCAGGCTGGAAATTAGAGGTGCATCCTCCAGGTAAACTGGCCACGCTAAAACGACTGCCATCGTGTTCGTACCGTAGTAACCGTGCATACTAGAATCAGCTCAAATCATAGCAGTCGTTTTCATCGTGCTCCGATTTATCTATCGCGTATTGAAAGTGAAGTAAGGTGCTGCTGAAATTTCTATTCGATTCAGGACGTCTGGTCAGATTCTGCTTTTTTTTGAACTTTGCATCACACCACTTGCTCCATACGCCATGGGAGACGTGAAGTTTGGGAAAGGAAATTAAAGTAGCACCGTCAGGTCTCACAAAGCGAAGCCTACGGTTGACATGTCATGCTTGCCTTGCAAGAAAGATGCCACAGCAACAGCAACACCAGCACAGTTTAAAGAAAAAACAGCACCAACACAAGCCCTAAGAAAAAAGAATAATTTACAGGCGTGAGGAAAAAAGCCTCAAATTAGCTACACAAAAAGGTCAGGCGTGAGTTCTAGCTACTAGAACTTCGACTTTATCTCCATTGGAGACTCATACGGGCTTGTTACGGTGGTCGCGACCTCTGCCCCACAACGTCGGCCAGCAACCGATGCCCAGAGAAGCTTGAATCCTGCTGAAAGATTTTGCACATAACTTAGAATGATACTCCATAAAATATACTCCTACTTAATTAACAGCGATAGTGTGCAAATGCAGTTTATATAACTACTAAGCCGGTCGTTTCTGAATGTGTTGAACAGAAAAAGTTCTGCATATATATAGATATTTTCCTATCTATGTGCACTTTGGTCAGATTGTCGTCGCCGGTGCTCCTTCTCATCCTGGTCATCACTTATGAGCTGTTCATTGTTTCTGAATCTAAAGCCAGCAACGTCAAAAGGTTGAACCATGTGGTCTAAAGCAGTGATGCACTTGGAATTGTCAAAGAAACCGACATCCTGAGGAAAATGCATATAGTAGTACAGTAGCAGTATTAACTAGTGTTTGGTCCTTTTCAAAACATTTTGTTGATTAAGGAATGTCTGCTACCGGAAACTCATGTGTTTGAAAAATAATGTCATGATTAAGTAGCAGCACTTATGGTAGTTGCGAAGTATTAAGTAGTTGGAGATTTTCGGTGCAATCATACTAGTCATCAAGGGCCCATGATGCATCACCTAGCAAGCTAAAAGTCTACAACTAACAACGCTCGAAAAGATCTTGACATGGCTAGCAATTAGTAACATCATTTTCATGGGTATACTATGTTGGACTTCATGACTAATTCTGTGAATCAAGATGACTAGTAACAGTAGATCATTTGAGTTTGCATTCATGGTGCAAAATTTTAAGCTCTGCAACTTGCAAAAGAAGAATGATTGCTCACCTGGATTTGCCCTTAGCAACCTTCGCCGGCGTGCCGTGCACGGGGCCGCCTTTAGCAGCCGGCAGCGTCCCCCGGCCGTGGCGCGGCGCCGTCATGCTCCTGGTGAGCAGCCCGGGCACGTAGAAGTTGAGCAGCACGCCGTCCCCGCTGCCCCCGCAGCTCCCCCTGCTGTCGCTCCGCCGCCTCCGCAGCCTCCTTTCCTTTCCCGCCGCCGCTGCCTGCTGCTGCTTCGACGCCACGGCATCCTCCTCCCGGCACTGCTCGGCTGGCTTGTCGCTCCCGCAACGACACTTCTGCGCTGCCGGCAGCGCCGTCGGGACGTGGCCGGCGTTGGGCGGCCTGCTGAGGGCGTCGACGATGTCGGAGAAGGAGAGCTCGCGGTCGGAGTCGTCGCCGTCGGCCGAGAAGTCCGCCAGGAGGCCCAGCATCTCCTCCCGGCTCCTGGCGATCCGCCGCGCCGACAGCGGCTGGCCACCGGCTACTAGCGCCTCCATCGTGCCTTGCTCGTGTCGTGCGACGTGCGGCAGCGACGCTGGGATTGATGCTCTCTCGGGACAACGACGCCCTGCCGTTGCTTATATGTAGAGGAGGTCTCTGGCTGACTGCTGATGTGCTTGTTCTGCTGCTTGCTGCTTTTCTCTTCTCTCTTTTCTTCGGGTCTTTCTGAAACTGTTCTTATCGTCGGTTCAGGTCAAGACTCAAGATTGATCTGATCAACACGCGCGGTCGATGATCTAGAAGGGCTAGGATTTGAAGACGTGTTTTCCCCTGCGCTGCTTTAGTAGCTAAGGAGTAGTAGCTTCTTTTTCGGCTGGGTCGGTGTCACCTTTTCCGCTTGTGAGGAATTTGTGGTACCAGAATATGCATATATGTCTGCCAAATGGAGTCTCATGCGACGAACGTAGAAGGTTCTCCTCTTGGTGCGGTGCTGCAGCCGTCTGGCTGAATTTCGTTCATCAAGATTCTATGATCTAGATACAGTAAATCAGGAACTGAGGCGAGCGATTTCAATGTTCTGAGGACCGTTTCCGAGTCTAACCGCAAAACCGCCCCGTACGTTCAGCACTACCACTGTCGTCGCCATCAGGCCGGAGTCTCTCCTACCGTGCTGCACGCGTTTTCGAAGACACGGAGATCATCGGAGCACTACACTCGATCCGTCGATCGGAGATGCCGATTTATCACCCACTAGCTAGTTAAGTGGATGCGACATACTTTGCTTGGCGTAAAACAAATTGCAAGTTAACATGGAGCTCTTTAAAAATACATTCAAACGCAACTTTTTGAAGATTCAAAAAAGTCTAAAAATATCTAGATGTAGATGATATCATACTATACCAACATGTAGAATCTCATCTCAAAATACTTTATATTTGGGTATATCAAAATGATATAATTTGACATCTAAATTAGCGAACAACGCAAAATTTCAAACCTCTCAGATCTGCAAGATTTTTCAATTTTTACGTAGCCCCAAATATAAGATACTTTAAGTTGAGATTTTGTATATTGGTAAAGTATAACATTTTATACATCTTAGATTTTTTTGATTTATGTTAATCTTCAAAACGTTATTTTGAAATTTCAAACAATAAGGAGCTCATGGAGCTCGTGCTCCATTTAGGGTTTCCGCACTTTATACCACTATTATGACCAGGGTTTATCGAGGCGCATAAGAGAAAGAATGAAATCGAGTAGTGCACATGGGACCTAGGCTTACCATTGCCTTGGCCGGATTTCAGGGCCGGCGACCCAAACTGAGAATGACATAAATTTAGATTTCTAAGAACCTTTAACTATTTAAATAAATTTACATACATTTTTATGTAGAATAAAGTGTTCTATGTTGTTTTTGGAGCTTCAATGCCAGACTTCATGTGGATAACTAAACCCTGAGCATGGCCTATTGTCAGACTTTTTCTATCCCGATTGAACTGCCATGCCTAATAACTATGTGACACGGTATTGATACAAGAGAACATATCTGGTGCATCGGGCCTCGTGGTGCACTCGACGCATTGGCAGTCGATTTACATGTTTAGAGACTTAGAAACATTCTAAAGAATTAGAGCGTACTAAAATAACATATATGCAATACTCTACTAAATTGCAATTGTAGACTGGAAACAAGGTTTGAGAAACAAAAATGACAAAAATATGTGCATCAAAAGGCTGTTTAGAAGGCAAACTTTTCAAAAAAAAAATGTTATGTGCATCGACAATTATGTCATAAAGTTTCCAATATAAAATAGTAGCATGCAACTAAGAAAAAAGATAAACCCAATGCTACTATTGTTCGAGACCTGAATTCATGTCCCTTAGTTGGAATTAGCTATTATTCAAACTAGATCTATTTTTTCTAGATCCAGGTATCAAATTTGGATTAAATTTTATGACATGATTGATTTTTAAAACCCATTTTTATCTATTTAGTAAACATATTACATCAGATAGAATAAACCGTAACACATGGACACACAATACAAATAACTATGATAGATATATTGGTTACGCCAGAGTCTTCCTATTCATTGCATATGGCTCCACTTTCGCAAAAACCTCTTTTTTCTAATAAAGGGTGCTATTTATTAGTCTCAAGCAATTTACATCTTGATGATACAAATCTAAGAGCCCACACATGACCTCTACACAACAGTGCACAAAACCACAAAGAGGAGCAAAAAGCGGAAGGAAGAAAGAGAACTCATAAGGCTTATTACAAGTTCGAAAAATAAAATGAAAAACGAATGAATTAGCAGACTATACCGCCACCCATGCGGATGAAAATATCATTCGACACCTGCTCCAGTCGCGAGCAAACCTCCATAAATAGGGCAAAATATTCCGCTTTCTGAATAATAGACCACGACCATAGATAGTGAGCACATTGGATTAACCACATAGGGTTTATTAAGCCATATGAGCTTCCCACCCTGGTAGATAGAACCTAAGATTATTGAATTACTTTGACTAGGGCATGCCCCTCGCATGGAAGGCTAAGGAATCACCACTTCATTGTCATACCATAAAAAAAAGACCAGGAGCGCATAAAAGCAAGTGAAAACGGGAGAACCAATGACCAAACTCATGACTAACGACTCCAAACACACCACCACCATCATGACATGTTGAAGCGCATGCCGACCACCCTAATCAAGTGCCGATGATCTATGGGGGCAAAAACACCACAAGCTATCTGATGTGTGCCAGCTCGTCCATGATGTCCTAGAAAGACAATGACAGAGTTGTGATACTTATTCAGTGCTACACTTCCATCGAAACACCACCATTGGGCACACAAAACAAATACCACCTAAAAAACTTAAAATACACTTCTATATTCATCCCTGCCCCTCCCCTCTCTCATTAAGTTGAAAACATGTCCAGTTTTCCGACCACTTTCTAATGATTTTGCTCTCTAATTATTTATTGCTCTAATGAATATAATTTCTAGAACTAACATTTTTTTAAGCAAAAATTCGAGTTCTCTATTTTTTGCATAGGAAAGTTTTATGTAAGATAAGAGGAAAGTATGTACGAAAGGTTTGCCATTTTATGTTGCATATGTTCAACATGCCACAAACTCATTTCTGGTTTGCGGTATACACACGAGTGACATATTGCAATGACTCGGAGTGTTTGCTATAAATATTGCATTATGTTGCAAGTGCTATTTTGCATTTGCTATGAGTGCATTTTGTGTTTGTTGCAATTCTTGCTCCTTATGTTGCGTGATTTTTTTTTTTGAAAGATTTTGCTGCGACCATGCAATGAGGATTCCCCTGCATTGCCTCTTTCGAAATAATTTTACATTTTTGATAATTTTAGTGCAGGGCAAAAGAAATATGATGCAACGATATTGCAAAACATAGAAAAGAATGCCATGTGGATGAGGAATTGGGGATTACACCGCAACGATCCGACAGTCCAAATCTCACGTTCAAGCGAGATCTGATGCCCAACCCGTGCCGCTTAACCCTGCCCATAGTACTGGTGGGCTGGTAGCCGACAGCTTGACCAGAATGGTATTGAATGTACCATCCTATATTTGGGCCTTATTTCCCCTAAAAAAGATCTGGGCCTTATCTATCATCTCGCAATTCCTGAAAGAAAAATGCTGGGCTGGAGTGCTGGACGCAGCCATCCGGTGCCTCCACGGCGCTCACCGGCGGCGCTGCACGGCGACTCCGCTTTCGCTGCCCAAACCCGCACCACTCGCGTCGCGGGCTCGCCGCCGCCGCCCGTTGCGCTCCCTCCGTCTGGTTGCACAGCTACAAACTGACGACGCAGGCAGAGCGATTTTGCAATGTGCCCGTCGTTTTGGTACTGTAAGGTGTAAGCTCATGACTTTCTAATAATTCTTTCAGATTGATGCTTTTGATCTCCGTAGGTTTTGGGATTTGTCCTGTTCTGGCCGCATGCTGCGGTTACTCATAGCTCTACTATTTGCTTTGGCACCATTACAATCTATTTTATTACTAGCACTGACTTGTCACTTAACTCATAAGTTGCAGTGAACGCATTTGAGCAATTGAGTACCATGGATGTTCTATTTGTGGAATTGGAAGTGTTAATGATGAATAGTAGGGGAAAGAGGATGGAATCTGTAGGTGGAGATACCAGACTTTGATATGGTGATGCTTATGAACTGTGCCGGGAGGGAAGGTCAGTGGTTCATTCCTTTCTGAAGTTCCCTGTTCCTAAATATATGTCATTGAGGATTGCCCTCAACAAAAAGGCGTGTGTGCAATTTACTCCCCCCCGTTCAGTTTAACAGGCATGCATGTAGTTTAAGAAAAAGTTTGACCATTATTTTGGTCAACATAATATGAATTATATTTCACAAAAATTATATCATTGTAACATATAATTCATATTTTGTTGACCGAACTGATGGTTAAATCTTTTCTTTAACTACGTGCGTGCCAGTGAAACTGAATTGAGGGACTACCATATCATCTAGTTTTTGGGATCACGTGTACTCCATTTGGTATTGTAGTTCAAAGTAAAAATAGCCTTAGGTATTGAATGAGAGGGTAAAGAGGAATATATAATGAAGGTGTCTGAAAAAAATGATTACACAATCAAACACATAGCTGCATTTATTTCTAAACATGAAATGGTTGATTAGATATTATAAATGCAGTAATGTCTTGGCCACTTCTTCTGCTGAAACTAATAGACTGTTTCTTCACAACTACCCATTGATTTTTCTGGTCCATCGAGTTTTGCACATTAGATTAGTCTCTGATAGCAGCTAGGACGTAAACTGTAAGCTGCTCTTGGAATGTCACAATAGTCCAAAATTGTTTCCAGAATCCAGACGATAATCTGAAAATAAAAGAAAAAAGAATGTGCACAAGTGAGTACTTGAACCTCTTTCAGGGTTTACTTTTATTCAATTGAACTACATTCTGTAGACACTAGGCAGGCATATGCAACAGATAGCCACACTAACAAAGATTATCATGGATACTTTGCGAAATTTCTTACTATAAAATTACTACTCTAGAATTTTTATACTTAGAAAGTAGAAAATAATGCGATCATATTTTGTAAATATTGACCAAACATGCTTGGTTCTACACATGCTTGTACTGTGCATGGACAAACCTGCTCTTATCACAGCTAGAGTTTTAGGTTTTGCTTGTCTGAACAGGTACGACTTAACCATGGTCGATGATCTGTGGGCCACTTGTGGGTATGAAACTTCCTAAACACATCAAATATGATAGGTATTTCTACAATACATTACGTAAACAATGTAGTCTCTTGCCGGTTTTTTGGTCGCATTGTATTTACTCAGTCTTGAATTGGCAATCCTGTTAATTTTCCTTTTATACTATAATCGCTCATTTTTATTTGAATGCAAGGCTCGACTTCACGTCGTAGCAGGTGATGTTTACAATAGTTTCGTAGAGTATGGTTATTGCTTGCGATTTTTGACATTGCAAGATATTTTGACCTAAGTATGTCCATGTGCTGTCATACGAAATAGACAAACATGAATACAAAAGGACCTAGAGGATTTGTTTGACTATGTAAGTTACAGTAGGTAGGAAACACGTGTTCATGCAATAGAAGCAGAAAAGTATATCTACTTCATACCATTTGTGTTGTAGTATTTCACTGCTGTCAAGCGTTCAGGATAATCTTCTTCTTATGCTCCTGTTGGGCATGGTGGGATCATCATGGATCTCAATGATTGGTACATGATCAATTTTACGCCAATCTCTTCCAGTGTTTTCCTGGCAACTCTCCAATAGAAACGGGCATTCTTGGATGTACAATTCTTTCAGCGACTTTGTAAGGCGCCCTGGCAAGCATGGTATGAGAGGACATTTCAAGATGGTTATAGCTGTTAGACACGATGCATCTTCTAGACCAACAGGCAAGTAACTCAGGTTACTGCAATTGAGGATCTCCAGTTTTTGCAGAGTGACAGGGAGCTTTACTGGAAAAGTGTGAAGGCTAGGACAATCAGCAGCTGTGAGATGTGTCAGCGAGGAAAGCTCTTTAAGCTCTCGAAGAAGAGGGTTGATAAGATCGGAGCATGAGCTGATGCGCAAGTCTTCAAGCTTGGAGGGCAGCAAGCTACACTGTCCTGATGGTGCTAGCCTTGGACAATCATAGATGTGAAGAGACTTAAGAGTAGTTAGGGATCTGAATCCTCCAAGCGGCAGGTCAATTAAATCTGAACAGTGAGTGATGGTTAACTGCTGGAGAGCCAATAATTGCTGGCTAAGCAGTCCTCCTTCTAAGGATTTGAGATTTGGGCAGTAATGAATGTGTAAGCATTCTAACGACGATGAAAACTGAGTGTTTGGAATATGGACTTCTGGAAGAACAGCAAACCCTGTTTCGGAAATTTTAAGCTTCACTAGTGTTGAGGGGAGGGCTGGGAATTCTGTTACTTGAGGGCAGTCCATCACTGCAAGGTCTGTGAGGGACGGAAGAAATTCACCATCTTTTACAGAAGCCCACCTTTTGAGATTAGTGAAGTCTTCAACTAAGAGTTCTATCAGTGCTGGAAACCCCTTAATTTCATTGGAACCTGAAAAATCTTCACCGATTTGGATAATGGCCGGAAAACCACCAATATCTAAATACTTGAGTTGAGGCAGCTCTCCCAGTGCTGGTAGAATCGTACATTTCGTGCAGTCAGACAGGTGGATGGTTTGCAAGTGGGAAAGACTACTTAACCAATTTGGAAAAGAGGATCCTGCAAATGCCTTGACAGTTAGCTCCTTCAGTTCATGATGTGGCCGAAGGACTTCCAGTATCTCTTTATCTTGATTTGGTCGTTCTAATGTTAAGTTCCTGTTATCGGACCATATAAGGTCTAGGATGTTAATGAATGCCTTTTCGCTTAGAAAAGCTTGACTTGCCTCCTTTGCGCTAGCCACACTCTCGATATTCTTGATACAAATATGCCCTCTGATCTCCTTCATTGCCCTCAGTTCACTGATCTTGTATCCTTTATCCATACGGACCACAAATTCATCCAACTGTTGAAGACAAGTTAAGTTACCAATTCTGGCTATGCCTGTGACCAACTCTGTTCTTGCTTCTAGGCATCGAAGATTTACAAGATTGCTTATGCTTTGTGGGATGGAATCTAGTTCATGGCAGTTTTTTAACTTAAATACTTCCAAGCTGAACAGCCTACCAATTGACGAAGGCAACACTGCTATACTAGTGTCGAGAGATTCAAATATCGAAGCATTTTTAAGCTTCCAATAGAATCTGGCAACTCAGTAATGTCCCGTCGGTTCAAATCGAGCACTTGGAGGTACCTTAACTTAAGGAACAGATCACTGGGGATAGACCTCGTCTTTGATTTATATCCACGTAGCAGTAGAAGTGTACGTGTTCTCTTAAATCCAAGAAAGGCATTAAATGAAGTATGGCTTCTATTGTCACAAGAGAATGAGAGGTGCCTGACACTTCTTGCAGAGCTGCTATTGTTTGGAAGGTCATCCAGTCTGAGACATTCATGAATTGAGACCGACTGTGCTAGATCATGCATAGCATCATGCATGACATATCCACCTTTTTGATGCTGGAAGAAGGACCTGCTTAATAATTCATCAAAATAGCTACTTCCAATCTCTTCCATTCTTCTCCTGCGATGAGGCTGAATAAATCCAAGGGCCATCCAAATCTGGACCAACCTGTCTTTCTCAAACACATAATCTTTGTGAAAGACTGAACAAAATGCAAAACATCTCTTCAGTACGGCAGGCAAATGATTGTAACTCAATCTCAGAGCTGGTAATATATTGTTCTTATCTGATGGCAATTCCCATATTTCACTCCTTAATACGTTTTTCCAGTCATCCTCAGTACCCTGGGAAGATAGTAAGCTGCCTATTGCTTTTGCAGCCAGCGGTAGGCCTTTCAACTTCTTCACAATTTCCATGCCTATCATTTCCAAATTTGGGTGTGCACTGGAGTTACCATCTACAAATGCATAGCTCCTGAACAAATACCAGCAATCATTGTCGGATAACTGATTTAGATAGTATGGAGTCACCCCACCCATTAGTTTGCCCACATTTTTGTTCCTTGTGGTTACTACGATTCTGCTTCCCTTTCCCCCGGTAAGTAGAGCACGACGATATGTATCCCACTTTTCAGGGTCCTCATTCCACACATCATCAAGTACTAGAAGAAACCTTTTACCTTTTAGCTTCTTTGAGAGGTCTTCTTGAAGTAAGTTCATGTTGGTCGTGGCCGATGAGACACCACTGACAACGGATTCAAACTCACTGGCAACTGATTCAATGGTTTCCCTGGTAAGTTTCATCTGATCAAAATTTTCAGAAACACACAGCCAAACCCTTAACTGGAAATGCTCCTTTATCCTCGTATCATTGTAGACAAGCTGTGCTAGAGTGGTCTTCCCTAGTCCACCCATACCCACTATGGGAAGAATAGAAAGGTTGGCATGGTTAGAATTGTTCTGATCAAGCAGCATCTCCACAATTACCTCTTTATCTTCTGCTCTTCCAAACACACTTGAGTCATCAATTATTGAACTGGTCTCAGGCCTCTCTGTTATCTCTTTCCTGTCTGTGATATTGGTGATGTTTGGGCCAATAATTTGTCTTTCTTTGACAAGCCTATCGAGCTTCTCCTCAACCTTCCTTATTTCTTGCAATATCTTGTGGTTAAATAAACAAGTGTTCAACCAAAAGCAGCAGAAACAGCTCCTAACCTTGTTCAAATGGTTGTAGTTTGATGGGCCTTCTAGTTTGGATCGAAGGGCCTCAGCTGCATAATCATCGAGCAAGTCATCCATCTCATATGCCACATCCTTGAGCTTGGCAAGCCAGCTCCGTGCCGTATTATCCTTGAGTTGCCGCTCCTCGGCATCTTCAACATGAGCTTGAATAGTCGACAGAGTGCTGGATAGTTTCTCCAGCTCCTCTGCTACATCTTGAGGCAATTTCAGCTCACCAAAAGCGGTTGAAATCACTTTTTCGAAGAGTGCCTGCATGAAGGCAGACAGAACAGCTTCTCCGACAGGCATGGTTATTTGGGTCTCCTAGAGATGCAAACTAGAAGTCTGGAACGACTGGTGAGGAGGTTTGGAGGAACAATTGGTTATCTCTCTACCGTTGACTCTAAAGTCGGTCTTCTTGGTACCAGTTGAAGCTGACGGTATATTTCTAGGAAAAAGGGGTCTTATTTTTTTTCCATTGAATGTTGCTGTAAAGCACTTAGCTCCACTTTGCGGTTTCCAAAACAATTATCACTAGCACGATGGCTTCTGCAAACGTGATACTCAGTTCAATAATAGAGTCTAGGAACCACTTATTTTCATATTAAAATTATACTCGATGTGTAACTTTTTGTAACTTAAGTTTATTTTTTCAGTTTGATTTTGTTGTTAGCTGAAGCATGACAACTTATTTCATCTCTTATGCAGCGATGCTGAGTAGCTGACAGAGGGACCAAGTTTTCTAGTCCTCGCCGACGTCACACATAAAATTTTGCTTCTCTGTATGAAAAACAAGGTGAATCCGAGCCTGGCAATTTCCCGGAAGGCTGATGATGGGAACATGTTAAGGAAAGAAAGGGAACACGGTGGGTTGTTGTGTGGTACATGTGTAGCGCGCGTCCTTTTCTTGTCATTAGTCTACGATGTTTGGCCGTTGTTGGATGGAAAATTTGGAAGATAGCCACCAAGGATGACTGATTCAACTTAACATCAATTTTTTCAGTGGAAGCTGAGATAATTTATCAGGTGCACACATGTCCCAGTTCAGTCTCGTAACACGTGTAGTGTGATGGATAAAAGTATGTTTCTTATTGAGTTTCTTTTGATACCAAGCTCAAAAACCATGTCCAGGTGTTCTTTTCTTTTGTTATTATTCCTCGAGAGTTATGGGATGTTTTAGTATTAAATGTGAAAACTTTCTTTTGCCACACGAGCTGCAGTGATCTCCAAGAGCCCCTTTGATTTAAGGGTAGAGAAAGTGGAATAGAATAACAATAATAATTAGGATGTCATGTCTACTAGAATCTTGTAGGAAGACTAGTTCTCTTTGAGGGGTCCTTTGATCCGCAGGATTTTTCGAACATAGGAATAAAACGCAAGATTGAAATGATATGTCCTAGCTCTTTAGTTTCTAGATACGCAACATAGTTTAGTTCGTGATCAGGCTAAAACGGGAGTCATCACACACATCATATATGAGTATATGTAGCTGATACGTCAAGTTGATACATTTTATAATGTCTACTTGTGCATTTTTATGTCCATTTGGGCAGGGTGGTAGAAGGATTTGTAACGATGCAACCGGAAGATGGAGGAGCTTGGCATGATCTCCGTCATCGGCGCGCGAAGCTGGTGACGCTTGTATTTTTTATTTTTTATTAGGAAAATTGCCCGTGCGTTGCACTGGGACATACATCAAATATTGTCAATCAGTCGGCAAACACCACTAACTTAATTTTTAGCCTTAACTAAAAGTAAAAGGTTTACCGTGGTGTTTCACAAGGCGAACAATCGATCTAATTCACACTGGCTATGGAACTGGGCTGCCTTAGAGATTATTTTCATCATCCGTATTACACATGGTCTCTATTAGATGAGGACATGGTAAAAATTGATTGCATGATTTGTTTATTTTCAGCTTAACACAAGTAGTGAAGTATTTACATTGTAGCTATTACTCTACTTAGTATTCATGTATTGTACCTTAAGACAATACCATTTTATCTCACATTTTGTACTAACAAATAATTCTTTTATTTATTAAAATGTCAATGAACCTGAAACCTGCTGGTCAAGGCCGGACTTTAATGTTGCTCAGCGGCTCACTACACCTATGAGAATGTGAGGCATTGCAAAAACTCAAAGAAGCGGGTTAACGGACCAGATTAAATTCTTGCAAATTTTGGTAAATATACCTGATTCCATATAGCTGCGAAAGCATCACAAGAAATAAAGAATTGGCAATTTTTTTTTGATATGCTACACAAATTAATAGTGCACAAAATGAGATGGCATAGAACAGTAAACATTGTGGATATTTTATTGCCTATGTACTATTTATGTATCCAAGAATACTCAAACGCAGGGGCGGAGGCAGGATTAAAGTTTAGAGGGGGCCAAATGTGATAATTTTAAGTTAGGGGGGACAACTAAGCTAAATTCCTCTAAAATTTCTGTTTAAATTAGACTTAATTAAAATTTTCTTCAGGTTTAACAATATCATAGGGGGGGCCAAGGCCCCTGCTGGTCCCCCCTAGCTCCGCCACTGCTCAAACGTGATAGCTCTTCCATGAGAAAACGTGTATAGAACCTAGACCGAGCTAGATCAGGTTGTGAATTCAGTTATTTATGATTTTTTCCATCTACAAAAGGCATGAAATATCACAAAACATAAAGAAAGAAAACTTATCTATGAGAGGAATGCAGATTTTTTTAGCACATATGAAAGGAATGACAGTCATGCTGCCGCCGTTCATCATTCATCAGGACACACCTCTCTACAACGAAGTGAGCCACGCCTGAATCCTTCTGCTTGGGGTCGTACCTAATTAATCGGCCCAATTAAGTAGTTACCACCGGTTTATCTGAATTCCTGACATCTTTTTTTCCGAACAGGTTCAGTACTGCACAAATTAACCATTAACCATCTCATCTGCTTGCAACTTTAATTAAAAATGAAGCCGGTGCTTGAACTAATGTCCAGACCTCCCTGCATCGTCGATGGAGATCCAGCTCGGTCGCGCGCTCGCTCGTGCCGCGGGGCGCTGTTCAACTTCAACTTGGTGCCGCCGGATGCCTGCTGAGAGAAAGAATTAGAGCGATCCCCACGCCAGAGAGCCCAGGACAAGGGTGATCGCAAGCCTTCGGAGGCGCCACCGTCATAGTCCTCGACATCATCCATATAGAACCGTCGCGGTGAGATGCCTCCAGCCCGGGAGCTCGCGAGAATTAACGCCGCAGCCCAGCTCTCTGGCGTCCTCCGGAAAACTGTTGCTGCCTTCGCACCGCCCGCAATCGGAGTCCATGTCCTCCAGGCCGCGGCTGCCGGATGGACGAGCCAGCAGCTCGAATCGCAGGCGGTAGGCCAAGAACGGCGACGGCAGGGGATGCGGATCGGACGGGTGGCTATAAACGTACTCCTAGGCGGCGCAAAAAAACAGGGCGCAACGCCCAGCGCAGCAGGTCTGCGCGCACGGAGAACTATATCAAGTGCTCGTTGGTTTCAACCAGAAGATCCATCGGTAGATCGGATTGGGAAAGCAGTTGTAGACAATCATCTTAAATCATCACTGCTTTTGACAAAATCTTCCAGCAAAGGTACTCATGTAGTCATATCGCTGCATTACCTCAATCTGTGCTAATCCATCTTGCAGACGCCGAACCGACTTCCTCGCTTGTGCCGTGCCAATCCATCTCGCGGACGCCACACCGCGTGGACACCACCCGCTCGTTTTTGGCCTCGAGCCGGTCGAAGATATTCCGACGGAGGACCAGCAGGAAGATACACTGACCAACGCCGAGGACAGCCAACAGAAAGGCAATCACACGAACAGGAAGACGGAGTCGACGCGTTTCGCGAGAGAATATTGTCGGGGGCAAGCTCTGAGAACGGCTGCTGCTTGACCTGCCTAATCAATGGACCAAGGATCCGCTTGCCATCGCATGGTCTCCTTCCTCCTTGGCCAGCGTGTGCGGCAAGCCCACCTCCACCCGCGAGCTTCCAGGGCGGCCGACAGGTCATGCAGCGCCGCACGTCGCCAGCTTCTAGCCCCGTCCGCCCGCGCATACCTGGTCGACCTAGGCCGTAGCATGCCTCGGCAGCGTGTGAACCAGCCATGCCGCTTGCTTTTCTCCATTGACCCGCACGTGCATCGCCACTCCACGATGATGTGAGGGTGAGAGACGTGCTCGTGGCGGCTGCGGAAGACAGGAGAAGTTTGTTTGCGATGGTATCTATTCCATCTTATTACACAGAGATCGGGGAGGCTGGGTTCTCACGGACCATCCAGTCATCTACAACATCTGTTGTCGCCCCTCTTAGGCTGTTACCTCCGACCTTCCGCGATGTCGCTGGTTACCTCCCCTTCCGCCGGTCGCCCCTGTTACCTCCGACCTTCCGCGCCGTCGCTGGTTACCTCCCCTTCCGCTGGCGCCGCTTGATGTTCGCCCCAAAGTTATCGATCTGCGCCGCCATGGTAGGGTTTGGTTGTTGACGGTGCAGAGCGATTTGGTGTCGGCTCCCGATCTAGTGTCTCTAGGCGTTCCATCGGGTGCAGATTCTAGTATTTCACCGGTTTTGCCGGGCCATGGCCCATGGACAATGATGCGGGACTCGAATAAAGGCCTACAGCTGTGACAAACTAACGAACCAACTTTGAAGTGGGCACTCCTATTCAGGGTCCTCCTTCCTAGCGCCTGCGCGCTACCTATGCTTCCTAGCGCTTAGGGAATCGTCTAGTTGGGCCCGGTCCATTTATGGCTCCGTTCGACAAGCTTCGCGTGAGGTGAGCTTTCCGCAGGCTACGATGGTTCAACTACTTGCTCGTACTTCGTCTGCTAGCGTGTCCTATTTAAACAAGTCGAAATCTCTCTAATCTTTCGGTATGGGACTATTCATATGTCAGTTTGCGTGCAGTACGCCCACCTCTGAGTACGCTGCAAAAAGCATGCGCCGGGCGCCGCTAATTAAACATGCATTGCGATCGGATGCACACAACATATGTGTGAGTACTGTGTGCATGCTGACCCTTGAAAAGCGTACTGACAGCTTCTATTTTAAAGAATCCGCATGCATGCAGCTGAATTGTTAAGTGCTTAGTTAGGTTTCAGCGAATCCATTGGGATAATTAGTCGAAGGCAAGAATTCGTGCATGCATGCAACGCGGAGGTGGATAATAAAGTTTTATTTGTGAGGAACAACATTGTGGACTATAAGGAACAGAAATTAAATCTGAATGAGGAACAAAACTGTGGAATATAAGGAACAAAAATAATCCATGTATTTTGGAACAAAACGTGACTACAAAAGAAAACAACAATAGAGCGAAGGAACAAATTAAATCTGAACACGGAACAACATGAGGAACAAAAATATAGAGACCATGGAACAAAGCATGATTTCAAAGGGACTAAAGCTAGCACGAAGGAACAAATTGAATCCAAATGAGGAACGAAACCGTGGAATATAAGGAACAAAAATACTCCATGTATTTTGAAACAAAACGTGACTACAAAAGAAAACAACAATAGAACAAAGGAACAAATTGAATTTGAACACGGAACAACATGAGGAACAAAAATATAGAGATCACGGAACAAAACATGATTTCAAAGGGACTAAAGCTAGCGCGAAGGAACAAATTGAATCCGAATGAGGAACAAAACTGTGGAATATAAGGAACAAAAATACTCCATGTATTTTGGAACAAAAGTTAAAAAAAATTGGGAACTAAAATTATATAAATCCGAGAACAAAAGTTACAGAAATCTGGGAACAAAAGTTACAAAAATCTAGGAACAAAAATTTCAAAATTCTGAGAACAAAAGTTACAAACATTTCAAAATATGGGAACAAAAATCCAGGAACAAAAAAATAAAAATCTAGGAACAAAATTTAAAAAAACCGGGAACATAATCTAGGAACAAAATTTTAAAAATCCAAGAACAAAAAATACATAAAATGGGAACAAAAATTACAAAAATCCGAGAACTAAAATTACAAACATCCAAAAAAACAAAAAAATAAAAAATCCGGAAACAAAAAGTTACAATAATTCGGGAATAAAAGTTACAAAAATCTGGGAACAAAAGTTACAAAAAGACAAAAATATGGGAACAAATATCCAGGAACAAAAATTCCAAAAATCTTGGAACAAAAGTTTTAAAAAATCCGGAAACAAAATCCAGGAACAAAAATTACAAAAATCCGGGAACAAAAATTACAAATATCTGAGAACAAAAATAAAAAAATCCAAGAATAAAAGTTACAAAAATCGGGGAACAAAAGTTACAAAAATCTGAGAAACAAAATTACAAAAATCTGAGAATAAAAGTTACAAAAATCTAGGAACGAAAAATAGAAAAGAATGTAACCAAAAGAGAATTAGTTCCCGGGAAACAAAATTTTGAATAAATAGAAACCAAAAATATAAACAAGAAAAAACAGAAATTACTAACCACGGAACAAAAGGAAGCATAAAAGATACAAATTTGGAAAATATAAAATAAAATTAAAAAGATAAAAATGACAAAAGAAAATTAGAAAAGAAAATAAATCCAGAAAGAAAGAACCGATCAAGTACCTGCCACGGTTACCAAAACAGAGTCAGCGAACGTGTTGTAAAAAAAAAAAGCGAACGAATCTTGCCAGAGTACAAACCAGACAGCAAACTAAGCAAACGATTATTGGGCCAAGCCCAAAAGAAGAACGCTTAAGCGAAATGGACGCACCGTAGCGCGCGAGCGCTACCGAGCATTTCCCGTCTATTCAGCGCTCTTAGTGCCGGTTACGAAGCAACGCCTGAAGATGGATTTTGAATGGGCCAGCCCATTAAACAATTCGATGGATGTGGTTCAGTTCTTTCCGAATCGGTCTGTGTTTTTATTCGTATTCAGTGCTTCGCTTTCTACTGTTTGATTTTTTTTTGTTTAAATTCGAAATTGGTTCAAATTTAAATTTGTTCAATTTTGGAAATGTTCAAATTTAAATTGTTCCAACTTAAAATCGTCCCAATTTAAAATTGTTCCAATTTAAAATCTTTAAGACATAAAAATGTTCTAATTAAAAAAAATTCAAATTTAAATCTATTCAATTTGAAATCTGTGCAAATTCGAAAATATATTCAAACTCGAATTTCTTCAATTTAAAATCTGTTCAATTTAAAATTTGTTCAAATTCGAATTTGTTCAAATTCGAATTTGTGCAAATTCAAAATTTGTTCGATTTGAAATTTGTTCAAAACATAAATTTGTTAGAATTAAAACACAGCACGTACGGACTAGCCTAGAAAAATGTTGCAGCACCTAACTCACATTTGCACGTAACAGCATGTACGGACTAGCGATGCAAAAAAAGCAAACATGGGCCGGCCCAACTTACGGGATTAGCGGTACAACACGTACGCGTTGGCCGGTAACCAACGCTAAACACGTCAAATAGGCTTTACCCTTTGAAGTACGGTCGAACGAAACAAATCGGGTGACGGGCGACGAGAACGGACCAACCAACGAACCACGGAAACCTTACGTCCTTTATTATTATTAGATAAAGATAGTTCACATCGCTAGCCGTTAATTGTATGTCCTAAAGGAAACCAGAGTGTATTTTATCACCATTACTCATGTGAACACGGTCAATGTGCCCACGTTAGTGTTAGGAATGTGACGATGGACATCAAAACCACGTACACTGCGTCACTCTGTAGTAGTGCCTATCACTAGTGGAAAAAGAGATTTCTATCCGCCACCTTTAGTCCCCAAACTATTTGGGCTGAGACTAAAGGAGGCATTAATCCCGATTCGTGTCGCTGGGGTATGGCCAGCACCTAGTTCCGGCCCGTGTTAACGATCGGGACTAAATGGTGACCTTTAATCCCGGCCTTTAACACGGCCCGGGACTAAAGGCCTTCGCCTATAAAATGGAGCTTCTCTTCCCCCGAGCCTGCCAGTACACTAATGGTGGTCGGAAGCTTGGCTTGAGTGGGGAGGTCATGCCCAATTTTTTTATCAAAATTATCCAAGATTTTGAGTTATTTCATATATCCAATTGGTTCAAAAGGTTAGCAACTTCACTCTCTCATCTTTAATTGCTAATTTAGCTCATATAATGCTCTAGATATGGTGAGATTTGTGGCTTTAATTTGGGAGTAATTATGGGAGTTTATTTGATTTATATAGCATTTGAGCTTAAATTAATTCCTTAGTTTGCACATGTGTAGAGGTGGTGTACTTGTATGTTGACCAAAATGAGTATGGAGTAGAAATTTGTCATGCACATATGTAGCTCTTTTTATGCTAAAAAAATAGAGGGATTTGTGGAGTAATTAATGTTAGAAAGTAATGTGGGAGTAATTATGAGCTTATGTGATTTACAATAATAACTTTTGAGTAGGATTTGTTTGCAATAATAACTTGTAAATATGAGGCATTTTCTTGATTGATTTCCATGCACATAGCTCTTTTTATGCTCAAGAAAATAGAGGGATTTGTGGAGTAATGTTAGAGAGTAATGTGGGAGTATATATGATTTATATGCAATGTGAGTTCATTCCTTGTATTACTTTGGTTTATTATATACTTACATAATAATGCAGATGAACCGGCAATGGATGTACGGTAGCCGAGTCTCAAGCGAGTTCATTAAGGGTTTGCAGGATTTCCTCCGTGTGGCTGATGCGAACAAGCAGAATGGTTTTGTTGTCTATCCATATAGTGTGTGTAAGAATCAGAAGAATTACTCTTCCTCAAGAACCCTTCACGTGCACCTGCTTCAGCATGGTTTCATGCCTATCTACAATTATTGGACCAAGCACAGAGAAAGAGATGTTATAATGGAAGACAATGAAGAAGAGGATGATGACAACTATCCTGGGTTCCCTGAATACGATGATACTTTCATGGGAGAAGCTGAAGGGGGAGCTGAAGGGGAAGCTAAAGGAGACACACATGATGATCCCCCTGATGATCTCGGTCGGACCATTGCTGATGCACGGAGAGAATGCGAAACTAATAAGGAGAGGGAGAAGTTGGATCGCATGTTAGAGGATCACAAAAAGTCCTTATACCCAAACTGCCAAAATGGTCTGAAAAAGCTGGGTAACACACTTGAATTGCTGAAATGGAAGGCAGAGGAAGGTCTATCTGACTCCGGATTTAAAAAGTTGCTGAAAATAATGAGGAATATGCTTCCAAAGGATAACAAATTGTCCACCAGTATGTAAGAAGCCAAGAAGATTGTCTGCCCTCTAGGTTTAGAGGTTCAGAAGATACATGCATGTCCTAATGACTGCATCCTCTATCGTGGTGACTACGAGAATTTGACTGAATGCCCGATATGCACTGCATTGCGGTATAAGATCAGAGGAGATGACTATGGTGATGTTGAGGGCGAGCCCCCCAGGAACAGGGTTCCTGCCAAGGTGATGTGGTATGCTCCTATAATACCACAGTTGAAACGTTTGTTTTGGTGCATAGAGCATGCCAAGTTATTGCGATGGCACAAAGAGGACCGTTTGTCAGACGGGATGTTGAGACATCCCGGTGATGGGTCTTAATGGAGAAAGATCGACAATTAGTTTAAAGATTTTGCAGGTGACGCAAGGAACATACGGTTTGGTCTAAGTACAGATGGCTTCAATCCTTTTGCGGAGCAGAGCTCCAGTCATAGCACCTGGCCCGTGACTCTATGCATCTATAACCTTCCTCCTTGGTTGTGCATAAAGCGGAAGTTCATTATGATGCCAGTGCTCATCCAAGGTCCGAAGCAACCCGGCAACGATATTGATGTGTACCTAAGGCCATTAGTTGATGAACTTTTACAGCTGTGGGCCAAACCTGGTGTACGTGTGTGAGATGAGCACAAACAAGAGGAATTTGACTTACGAGCGTTGCTGTTCGTTACCATCAATGATTGGCCTGCTCTTAGTAACATTTTAGGACAGACAAACAAGGGATACAAGACATGCACGCACTGTTTATAAGAGACTGAAAATATATATTTAGCTAATTGTAAGAAGAATGTGTACCTATCGCACCGTCGATTTCTTAGCAAAACTCATGCCGTAAGAAAAAAAGGCAAGCATTTCAATGGTAAGGCAGATCACCGGGACAAGCCTAAGGAACATACTGGTGATGATGTATTCGATATGGTTAAAGATATAGAAGTAATCTTTTGAAAGGGTCCTGGCGGACAATCTGTTCCGCATGACGCAGACGGACACACACCCATGTGGAAGAAAAAATCTATATTTTGGGAGCTTGAGTATTGGAAATTCCTAGAAGTCCGCTCTGCAATCGACGTGATGCATGTGACGAAGAATCTTTGCGTGAACCTGCTAGGCTTCTTGGATGTGTATGGGAAGACAAAAGATACAAAGGAAGCTCGACAGGACCTGCAACGTGTGAAAGACCCAGAAGACCGACATCCAGAACTGTTTCAAGGTCGCGCCAGCTACGCTCTTACTAAAGAAGAGAAGATCACCTTTTTTGAATGCCTGAACAGTATCAAGGTCCCGGCTGGATTCTCATCGAATATAAAGGGAATAATAAATATGGCAGAGAAAAAGTTCCAAAACCTAAAGTCTCATGACTGCCACATGATTATGACGCAATTGCTTCCAGTTGCATTAAGGGGGCTTCTACCGGAAAATGTTCGACTAGCAATTATGAAGCTATGTGCATTCCTCAATGCAATATCTCAGAAGGTAATCAATCCAGAAGATCTACCACGGTTACAGAATGATGTGGCCCAATGTCTTGTCAGTTTCGAGATGGTGTTCCCACCATCCTTCTTCAATATTATGACGCTGTTTTAGCAAGATAAATATTTAAATTTATCCGCATTGGCGCTTTAAGTGCGGGCGTGCCAGTATACAATTGTATACAAATAAAATGGTTGCAAAAACACGGAAATTGGTAACTTCTATTTTGTCTACTGTCAACAATTTAGAAGTCCCATCTCACATGTATTTTCTTTATTTGCGCCGGAATACATCTGATAGAGCGATTGCAAAGTTCCTAGTTCCTGGAGCCTCGAAAGTCTTTCCAGTTAATTATATTCATGGATTTGCTTAGGTCCATGAAATACCTCCGATTATACTGTCTTCTGTACAATTATCATCACTAGCCCTCGTGTGATTACCTCATCGCACATATCTGATAAAATACCCAACAAAATGAATAGAAAAGTGGAGCACACATGACACACTTGTTTAACGTGGAAAACCCAAATTAGGAAAAAACCACGGTGGCACAAAGACCAAATTCACTATAAGAAAGTTGTATACATGGGATATTACAATGAACTTATATCCACTAAACATGTTGTCATGTCGCCTGATTAGCCATCTCCATGATCATAAATTGTCAGCATCATGTTTCATCAGACAAAGCGTTGTCGCACAACTCCAATATAACTATTTAGCATTGTCAGTCTTTAACACACTAGTCCCGCCTCGTCAGTCAAGATGTGGGAATTATTTCCTCTTAGGGCACAACCTATTCCAATTTCTAATCATCCACATGTCACATGTCTTCTTATAATCCAATCACACGTAAAACCTGTAGGCATAAAGCCATGATCGGGACACATGTATAGCTCAAAGTCGTGTGTGCCTCCAATGGTCACAGATAAGCTTGTAGGCAGAAAGCCTTGATTTACGATGACAACCACCTGATGGCTTGAAGCCATGCTCAGGGATAAAGATCTCCCGTCATATGACCTGTATAACTCTAAGCTTTGATCAGGTATTTTCTCAAAGTCGTGATCCAAGATGAACATCACCCGTCACTTGACCTGCTTGGCTCGAAGCCTTCATCAATGATGACAACCACCCACCATTTAACCTGCTTGGCTCGAAGCCGTGGAGATGAACATCATCCGTCACGTGACTGCTTGGTCCGAAGCCGTCATCAATGATGACAACCACCCACCATTTAACCTGCTTGGCTCGAAGCCGTGATCAGAGATGAACATCATCCGTCACTTGACTGCTTGGCCCGAAGCCGTGTGTACCATCAAGGACGACATGTAGAATCTGTAGGCATAAAGCCGTGATCAGGGACGATTAACACCCATCACATATCCTGCTCGGCCCGAAGCCTCGTGTGCCATCTTGGACAACACTTAAAACCTGTAGGCATAAAGCCTTGATCAAGGATGAATATCACCCGCCACATAATCTACTGGCTTGAAGCCGTGATTGAGGATAAGGATCTCCCGTCACATAGACTGCCTGGCCTGAAGCCGTGTGTGCTATCAAGGACGACACATGAAACATGTACGCCATGGATTCTTTAACATGTAGAGAAAGAAGTGTGCATACCTTGTTTGTGCGTCTCACTCCCCATATTCGAGCGGCAAGCCTGAGAAGAGAACGCCGCCGCTCCTCCTTCCGATGAGGGCTTTGACCTATTGATGTGCGCTAGTAGGCAGCCGGTTTTGTGAGTCTATCGATCATCATCGATTTGCTGCCTGGGATCGTGTAGATCGGCTGCTGCGGAAGTATGAAGTTGTTGCGTTGTGTGCGGCCGGATCTGATCTGCCCATGTGCCATTCGTCTTGAGGTTCTTTTATATCTTTCTGTGGTTGCGTAGCTAGGTCGCCAAACTGCTGCTCCGCAGCGATCGGCAGAATATCCTGTAGATAGAGCTTAACTCGATTCGTATCCAACCGATACGCTCCAAAGGGTTTCAGCTTAACAAGCTAGCAACGGCCGTCGGCAAGGTCACACACGTACATGCAACTTTATAGAACCAAATCATGTACATGTACGTGTTAATAAATGACCCAAGTATCAATACCATACACATCGATCAACACTCCGGGCACTGAGTCCTTATCATAATATTTTCCCCGAAAGAGCTGCCATATATATCTTCACGTCATGCACAATTCTTAGCTCACGTGCGTGTGTGTGTGTCCTTAATGTCTACCATGCTATTGCTTGTATCTGAATTGAAATATTTTTGTCTCTCTGATGTACACACTTGTGATATCTCTTTCTTTTAATTGATGACAAATCTTGCTGGTATTTTGCACACACTTGCAATTGACATTTTGAACTTTTAATCTCTAAAACTGTGACAAAATGTCATCAAACAGACGCACCTCCTGGTTCACCTAGTCGAAGAGATTTTCATTCTCGGCCCTGTATTTCTACACAATATGTTCCCCTTTGAGAGGTTCATGGGAGTCTTAAAAAAATATGTTCGTAACCGTGCTAGGCCAGAAGGAAGCATCGTCAAGGGATATGGAACAGAGGAGGTCATTGAGTTTTGTGCTGACTTTGTTCCCGACCTTAAGCCGATTGGTCTTCCTCAATCGCGTCATGAGGGGAGACTGAGTGGAAAAGGCACGATCGGAAAAAAACCAATGATATGTAGGGATGATCATTCTTTGACTCAAGCACACTACACAGTTCTACAAAATTCCCTCTTGGTGGCTCCGTACAGTGAGGAATACAAGAATATTGTACGCCAAGCAAACCCAGGGCAGTCTGAGTCCTTTGTTTTACAGCTCCACATGGCGACTTTCGGCGTTTGGTTGCAAAGACGTCTCATGAATGACAATGTTGTTGAAGAGCAGCTGTACTTGCTGGCCAAATTACCATCTTCGACTATATTGACTTTCCAAGGGTACGAGATAAATGCGAATATATTTTACACGGTCGCCCCAGATAAAAAGAGCACCAACCAAAATAGTGGTGTCCGCTTTGATGTAGTAACTGGCAAAGGGCGAACGGACACATATTATGGTTACATAGAGGAGATATGGGAACTTGATTATAGACCTAACTTTAAGGTTCCTTTGTTTCGGTGCAAATGGGTGAAGATGACAGGAGGCGGGGTAAAGTTGGACGAGCAGTACGGAATGACAACGGTGGATCTCAACAATCTAGGGTACCTTGATGAACCATTCGTCCTAGCCAAAGATGTGGCTCAGGTTTTCTATGTGAAGGACATGACTAGCAAACCAAGAAAAAGAACCAAAGCGAATACATCATGTGATGAACCAAAGCGCCACATAGTTCTTTCAGGGAAAAGAACCATCGTGGGAGTGGAGGACAAGACAGACATGTCACAAGATTATAATTAGTTTGGTAAAATTCCGCCCTTCAGAGTGAACACTGACACAAGCCTCAAGTTAAATGATGAAGATTCTCCATGGTTACGCCACAATCGTAAGCAAGGGACATTAGCGAAGAAATGATGTGTAATCATGTATTAAACATTTTATGTAATGTATTGTTCCAATAAGTTAATAATATTTTGATAAGTTAGAATAAGTTAACAAAACTTTAGTCCCGGCTGGTGGGTACAACCGGGACTAAAGGTGGTTTTTGTGTCATCTAACAAAACTGTCGGTGGGATAAGGACGTGTGGGTAACCTTTAGTCCCGGCTGGTGGGTGCAACCGAGACTAAAGTTGTCGGCAGGATAAGGACGCGTGGATGGATGCACTGCTTGATGAGATAAAGCATGTAGCACACGACGCCCCTGTCGGAGGAACAAGACAAAGTAGAAGCGGCGCCGTGTCTATAAAAGGAGCATCGATACGCCATGGCAAGCATCTCAACAAGCCAACCTAGAAGGCAGAGAGAGTTTCATCCCCATGGATGAAGGAAAGGGTTGGGAAATCTACCGTGGCGGAGCTTCTCGAAGATGTCGTTGGTGCTCATGCCCTACGACATCTTCGGAAGCTCCGCCTCGGAAAAATTTCCCTGCAAGCCTGTGAAAGACTCCATCTCCTCTAACAGTGTTCGGGAAAGGGTTGGGAAATCTACCGTGGTGGAGCTTCTCGAAGATGTCGTTGGTGCTCACGCCCTACGGCATCTTTGGAAGCTCTACCTCAGAAAATTTCCCTGTAAGCCCGTGAAAGACTCCATCTCATCTAACAGTGTTGGGTAAAGGGTTGGGAAATCTCAAACTGCATCTTCAGAAGCTCCGCCTCGGAAAAATTTCCCTGCAAGTCTATGAAAGACCCCATCTCCTCTAACAGTGTTGGGGAAAGGGTTGAGAAATCTACCGTGGCAGAGCTTCTCAGAGATGTCGTTGGTGCTCACGCCCTACGACATCTTCGGAAGCTCCGCATCGGAAAAATTTCCCTGCAAGCCCGTGAAAGAGTCCATCTCCTCTAACAGTGTTGGGTAAAGGGTTGGGAAATCTCAAACTGCATCTTCGGAAGCTCCGCCTCGGAAAAATTTCACTGCAAGCCTATGAAAGACTCCATCTTCTCTAACAGTGTTGGGGAAAGGGTTGGGAAATCTACCGTGGCGGAGCTTCTTGAAGATATCGTTGGTGCTCACGCCCTACGGCATCTTCGGAAGCTCCGCCTCGGAAAAATTTCCCTGCAAGCCCGTGAAAGACTCCATCTCCTCTAACAGTATTGGGTAAACGGTTGGGAAATCTCAAACTTATTATAATCTTCTGATTTTGAAAATAGAAAATGGTTTTGAATTAGTTACTCAATTTCAAACACTTTTCATATTCAAAGTTTTATAAGATTCTAAAATATGCAAAAATAATATTAATCAATATAGTTTTAATACAATTGGCTTCACTAAATTTAGATTTGTAAATCTTTAGATATGAATTTTCAAAGTTTCTATAAGCATATTTGGAGTATTTTAATTATGTAAAATTATTGGATTATCATACAAATATGGGAACAGTGGCATTTTATAGATATTTAAATTTGTGATTTGTAGGATTTTGAATCACTCGATTTGCAGTTGTAGATTTCTCAGAAATTTAATTTGAATATTTAGTCAAGTTATGAATTGCAATTTGTTAAGTTTCTTCAAAACAAACTTTAGTCCCGGTCGGTGAAACGGCCCGGGACTAAAGGTCCCTGCGTGCGCAAACTTTGGAAACCGCCCAAAATAGGCCTTTAGTCCCGAGCCTCCTTACCAACCGGGACTAAAGGTCCTCCGTTAGTCCCGGTTGGTAATACCCTTTAGTCCCGGATCGTATTACTAACTGGGACTAAAGGTCCCGGGCTATATAAATGCGCGCGTCGCCCCTGTCTTCTCCATCTCGATCCAGACGAAGAAGATGAAGGCGTGGTGGTTCCAGAGCAAGCTTTGAGCGGGACCTTGGCCCTTCCGCCGTCGCCCACGCCTCCGCCCTCCGACGCCACCACCGCCGCCGGCGCCCTCCGACGCCACTGCACACCGCCGGCGCCCTCCTCCGACGCCCCTGCACACCGACGCCACCACCACCACCGGCGCCCTCCGACGCCACCACCGCCACCGGCGCCTTCCGACGCCACTGCACACCGCCGGCGCCCTCCGATGACGCCCCTGCACACCGATGCCACCACCGCCGCTGGCGCCCTCCGACGCCCCTGCACACCGCCGCCACCACCGCCGCCGGTGCCCTCCGACGCCCCGGCAGGTACGCCCTCCGACGCCCCCTGCAGAATACATGTTAGAAAAAAAGTTAGATGGTTAGTTAGAAAAAATGTTAGATGAATTAGTTAGAAAAAATGATAGAAAAAATGGTTAGAAGAATTAGTTAGAAAAAATGTTAGATGAATTAGTTAGAAAAATAGTTAGAAGAAAAAAAGGGGCGTTGGCCGGACGCCGACGCGGTGAGGGGGTCTTCCCCCACCGCGTCGGCGCCCGACCAATGCCCCCTTTTTTTTGCTTATTGTTCAAATATATGTATCAAATGGGGGCGTTGGCCGGACACCAACGCGGTGAGGGGGTCTTCTCTCACCGCGTCGGCGCCCGGTCAACGCCCCCCTTTTTTTGGTTATTGATCAAATATGTGTACTAAAAGGGGGCGTTGGCAGGGCGCCGACGCGGTGGGGGTCCCCCCACCGCGTCGGCGCTCGGCCAACGCCCCCTTTTTTTGGTTATTGATCAAATATGTGTACTAAAAGGGGGCGTTGGCCGGGCGCCGATGCGGTGAGGGGGTCTTCCCCCCACCGCGTCGGCGCCCGGCCAACGCCCCCTTTTTTTGGTTATTGATCAAATATGTGTCACTAACTTGTTTTACCTGTCTTTAGAAGAGACATGGACGGTAAAAATGACCCACGCCACCCTGAAGAATTCTTATTTGGCATGATACGTGAGAATGTATATATGCATCAAGAAGGTGCCGACCGAGAAGACCCCGGAGTAGCCGGCCGAGAAGGTGTCGCCGAGAAGGTGCCGGAGAAGCTGAACTTGAAGAAGATGTTTCATCGTTTCTTAACCCTTCCGGTGACGGAATGGAGATAGAAACGTTTGACGATGAAGGGCAAACAAACAGCGATGCCGAACGACAATTGCAAACAAACACCGATGGCGAGGTATATAGATTTAGCTTTTGGTGATACGAAGGGTGATGGGTTCGTAGCATAGAAAACAAGAATTTTCCTACGCAAGAACACATAAACTAGCCAAGAAAACTCTACGAGATGGTAGCAACGATTAACTGACCCTCGATGACCGTAAGCGGGGATTACGTTCCCGCACAAACGTTGACGATGGAGAGTCGATGAAGACGCACGTAGTCGACGTAGTTGTTCACTTGATGTAGTCGACGTAGTGGTTCACTTGACGATCACAAGATCGTGTACACGGCGCCACAAGTGGCAGCACCCCCGTACTCGGATACACGTACGGTTCGGTGACGACCTCCATGCCCTCGGTCCAGCGGGGCAACAGAAGTAGGGATCTGCCGGAACTCCTCCTCCTCCACTTCTCCAAGTGTTGGTGGCTAACAATTTCGGCAGTGCTTCGCTTAAGCAACAGCCATGGTGTGGAGCAACAAGGTAGGGGATGGAAGCAACTTAGTGTAGGGAGAAGAGGAGTATGTCCAACATATATATAGGAGAGAGGGGGCAGCCACCCATGAGGGGTGCGGCCAGCCCCTCCCCTTTTTCTCCTCTTCATGGTGGTGGTAACCCCCTCGTTCATGGAAAGGTAACCCCCCTCATCAAATGAGTAACCCCCATTTTAATTTTGCATGACATTCATGTTAATTAAAATCCACACTTATTGAATTAATAAAATATTTTTATTTCTTTAATATTTGTTAATTCAATCAATTAACAAACATTAACATTTACCCCCTTGAGTCATTTCGATATACCGAAATAGTTTCGGTGCTTTTCTGAAACAACCCCTGTGCTGTCCAATAATTCAGCCGGAGTTCCAAATCCACTCAAAACGCATCAGCGAACCTTAAGTGTGTCACCCTACGGTTCGTGAATAAAGTGGACATGATCGAGACTCCTCTCTGATCAATAATCAACAGCGGGATCTAGAAATCCATGATGACTCCCACTTACTCAACGATGAACTAGTGATCGTGTGAACCAATAACGAACATAGTTAATTCCTTTTGTCTCGCGATATTATTACTTGTCCGAGATCCGATCATTTGGTATCAACCATACCTAGTTCGATCTCGTTCCTGACAAGTCTCTCTACTCGTTCCGTGATAATGCATTCCTGTGACCTAGTCACATGCTTGCAAGCGATTCTAATGCAATATCACCGAGAAGGGCCCAGAGAATATCTTCCTGTCATCGGGTCGAACAAATTCCACTCTTGATCCATGAGCCTCAACTAATACTTTCAGAATACCCAAATCAACCTTTATAATCACCCTGTGACAGTGTGACATTTGATATCATCAAAGCACTCTTCCGGTATCAGTGATTAACATGATCTCATGGTCTGAGGATTAGAACTATTTCGTATGAGTTTGATATAGCAATGAACTTGATGACTTGATCGTTTTGCTATTCATACTATGGGTGTGAGTGTTCATCATATCAGTCTTCTAATGATATGACCCCATTATTAACAACATCCAATGTTCATGATCAGGAAACCTTGATCATCAGTTAATCAACGAGCTAGTATAAAAGAGAGGCTTTACTAGGAACCTTTTTAGTTTATTAATCACACAAGTATTAATGTTTCCGATTAATACAATTCTAGCATGAGAAATAAACATTTATCATAAACATGGAATATGATAATAACCACTTTATTATTGCCTCTCGGGCATATTCCCTTCAGTCTCCCACTTGCACTAGAGTCAATAATCTAGTTGATACTTGCGTATATAACACTTATGGCTTTCACGTGTTATCCGTACGCGTTGCAGTGGTTAATCTGATCTCCAGATCTGACACTTTCAGTTCTGTGTGTATGTGCATGTCTTTGCGTCTCTACGCATCACTCATTCTCAAATGAGATAGTTGGGTATAAATTTGGTCCTTTGGTGAGACCTTAGTTCCTTTAGCTAAAATCATGTTGTCACTATTGTCGCACAATAGATCTTCACAGTAATAGCCAGCTTGGAACTACACCTAGTTTGATAACAAACTTCTTGACACAAATGCCCTCTTTTGCTACTTCTAAAGTAGTCATATACGCAACCTTTGTTGTAGAATCCATCACAATGTCTTAACTTTGGAACTCATCCAAATCCATCATGGAACTTCCTTCCATTACATTGTGCCACCTAAACATACAGCTAAAATTGAGATAAACTTAATTTGTATCTTGTGACAAACTTAGTATCAATGTAACACTTTACAATGAATTATGTGTCACTTTGTCATACATAATATATATCCTTAGTCCTTCCAAAGCACATAAGGATATCTCTACTATTGTCCAGTGATCATCTTATGACTTTTATCACTCTGGTATATGCTCATAACATTTAGAGCATAGGACATATCTGGATATGTACATATCATGGTATACATAATCGATCAAATCATTCATGTGGCTTCACTCATCAAGTGTCAAAAATACCTGAATCTTGTTTCAACCTCTTCCATGCGACAAGAACTTTTCTTTGTTTCCATATTGAACTTCATTCAATATTTCATCTATGTACTTTGGCACAACCATATTGGTACCTCGATCTATTTATATAGACATCGAGACCCAATATTTTGGTTTTGCCTAAGTCTTTCATTGAAATCTAATTTTAATGAAATTCTTAACCTATGCCAATAAAGGATACATCATTTCCCATTAACAATATGTCTTCTACATAATGTACTGAAAATATGTCTCAGCGCTCCCACTTAATTTCTTGCAAATGCAAGCATATTCATCGTATCTGATGAAACTAAACCTTTTAATTATTTCATCACGGTGAATATTCCAACTCCGCGATGCTTACTTCAACCATTGAAGTTTGCATGCCTTTTAGCATCCTTTGAATTTACAAAACCCATTGGACCATGTCATGTACATGTCCTAGGTAACCATTCTATTAGAAGAATGTTGTCTTGTTTGTTTAACTAACATATACCAAACTTGGCATATGTAGTGGTTGCTACAGTAATCCTTTCAGACAAAATATCGCTATGAAAGATCAAATCTTGTCATAGTCAACTCATTGAACGCAATCGTAAACTCTTTTAACGATGTGTCGACTATTTCAAAGATGTTAAACATCCATGTTTGTGTTTATAGATCCAAATACGTTCATTAGGCTTCATGCCTTTTGAGGGTCTTCCAAGTTCATAAACTTGGTTTCTCGTGTATGGAACTATCATGGATTTTATGGCTTCTAGCCATTTGACGGAGTCAGGGCCCATCATTGCTTCTTTGCATGCAGTCGGTTCATCATTGTCAAACAATAATGATTCATTCTCAAATCTAACTATTTGATTGTTACCCGACTCACGCGGTTCAATAGGAACTTTGATCTATGTGACCACAACTTTTGAGGTACTGTATCCATGCGCATTGTGGCCGCCTCCGGGACACTTCCCGGCGCTGCGCTACTCAGCACATATAGCTTAGGTTCAACAACCTAATCAAAGTTCTATTGTCCTCCCACTTGACCTTTTGCGAAAAATTCCTTCTCAAGAAACTTGACGTTTTTCAGCGACAAACACTTTTGTCTTCAGTGTTCTGGAGGAATACCCAACAGTTACTTTAGGATAACCTACAAAGACGCATTTATCCGACTTTGGTTGTAAACATTTTACATATGCCTAGCATACCAAAATTTTAGAAAAGACAACTTGGGTTTTATCCCATGCCATATCTCATATGGTGTCATTTTAACGGATCATGATGGCGCTCTTTTCAGTGTAAAAGCGGTAGTCTCTAAAGCTTTATCCTTAAAATATAATGGCAGTTTTATAGACGACACCTTTGATCCAACGATGTCAAACAAAGTTTGATTTCATCTCTTGAACACTCCATACTCCTATGGTGTTTCGAGAAATACAAGTCTATGGAACGATTCCTCAACTTTTAGGTGTTTGCTAAACTCGTAGCTCAAATATATTCCTTTATGATCAAATCATAAATTCTTTATTCTCTTGCTACAATGATTTTCCACTTCATCTAGAAATACTTTGAACATTTTTCAAATATTTCATGCTTCTTCCTTATCAAGTAAATATACACATATATCTACTCAAATCATCGGTTAAAGTAAATGAAGTTCAAGAATTCACCACACACGGCTACACATAATGGACTATATACATCAACATGTACAATATCCACTAAGTTAGTCGTCCGTTCTTCTTTGGCCTACAAACGGAGTTTTAATCATCTCTAGGAAATTTTCACAAGCGTCAATTGATTCAAAATCAAAAGACTCCAAAATCCCATCAACATGGAGTTTCTTCATGTTTACTTTCCAATATGATTTAAACGGTGGTGTCACTCATAAGTGATCTTCCAATCATTTGTCTTGAGACATTTTTTTAGCATTAGTGTTATGGATGTGATTTCTCCAACAAGATAAGCGTTCATCCATCTTTTATGAATGCGGTAATAATTTGAACAACCATTGTTCTCATAATACCAGAACAAAATAACAATTATTCAAACAAATCTTGAAGGCTAGGTTTAATTCCAACGAAACACAATAACACTTTATTTGTTTTCGATGAGAATCATCCTATATTCATTTGCTAGTTAATTAGGCCATTGTAGTTCTTGTATTGCGTTGTTTGTATGATAGTTCATACCAACCAATTTAGTATCAAATACCCAAGAACCACATTGTTTTAACACGCAACGAATACACCCATAACATGTATATCTTCTATATACCTGAGCTGGACATTTCCAGTCTTTTCTTTTCCGCCAGAATAAATTTCGGATTATCTTTCAGCAATTCTTTTCCTTCTAGAAGAATCTATCAACATCAATAGTGGCACCATACACATGGCACATAGTTCAAGGCATGATTAGTCAAACACTAGTACCCTTGGACTCACACTTTGAAGTAGATCACCATAATCACATATTTGGCGTTCTTCCAAATTCCATTCTTTAGTAATCTTTTAGTGTAGTAAACATTTTACCTACATCTTCTAATTCATCCTATCATGACAACTTTCATGATCAAGCTACTATAGCTCATGAGGACAAATTTTGAGTATAATGTTAGTTCCCAAAACCTTTTTAGGAGATCTAGACGCCTAGCGTCTCCAATCTTCACAAATTCTCATACAATATGAGAACATGTGTCTTACTAAATTATACTCTATCACATTGCAACCAAACATTGTTTCAGATATCAAAATATCTTCCACATATGATAGTTTATGAAATAATTCTTTCAGCTCCTAGATAACCTTGATACTAAAAACAACTTTTGAATATCAAGGATCATGAAGGCAAGTGTGATACTTAGATACTAACACTGGAATTGTTACTCTTGATTTAATATTACTTATTAAATTTTATCGAGTAACTAAGATTTGCTAAAAGCTTGCAATAGGACTTTAAACTTTAGATTGACATTCAAACAGTACGATACCAGTTCGTAAAGTTAACATCCAGAATTCTATAGTTCTATTATCTCAATTATAGCTAATCGCAAGGTAGTAAACGGATGCCAATGCCTACAACAAACTATGCAAATTCACTTTGATTTAGTTCATGATAAATTGAGTTCTATAATTCAAAATTACTAAGTGAACTCCCACTTAAAAACAACATCCCTCTTAGTTTTCTTAAGTGATTACACGAACCAAATTCACTATACCGCAACCGATCATCACGTGCAACGACATAGTTTCAAAGGCGAATATCACCGTGTTCATCATATCAACCATATGACTCATGCTTAACCTTTCGGTTCGTGTGCCGAGGCCATGTCTGTACATGCTAGGCTCGCCAAGTAGAACCATAGCACTTGCGTGTGTAAAACTGTCTTACACCCGTCATATGTGAACGTAGAGTCTGTCACACCCGATCATCACGTGGTGTCTCGAAACGACGAACACATTTTTATCTTGATATTTATGTGAGAGGGATCATCTTATAATGCTACCGCGCGATCAAATCTAAGCAAAATAAGATGCATAAAAGGATAAACATCACATGCATATATAATGTGATATGATATGGTCCTTCACGCATTCGATCTCCATCTTGTGCGTCATGGCATGATCTCCATTATTCCACCGGCGTAGCACCAAGGTCCATGGCGCGCCACCTTGGTTGTCTTCCTCCATTACAATATATCACTTGGATATATATATTCGGCACGCAGGCCATTTAAATGTAAAGACAACCATATGGCTCCTGCCGGTTGTTTATAACTTACAAAAAGGATCATTGCATACAATTTGTAACATAAACAATTTAACCATATCACATCACATGCCCTGCAAAAACAAGTTAGACGCTTCTAATTTGTCTTGCATATTTTACGTGGTTTGGGGCTTTCTAGGAAGAACCGTTCTTATCTATGAACATGTAACCACAACGGTGATAAAAATATTATTAGCAACTCTTTGTAAAATAGATTATAACTATAGTGGGAGAAACGTACACCCGCAAAGCCACATATGCCGAAGCATGTCAAGTGTGGGACAAGTCTCGTGAACGCGATCACGTAAGGTTAGTCTCGGGCAGCTTCAATCCCACTATGCCACTATGATCCAAAATACCAAAAAATTGCAATAACACGATCATCAACGCCCACATCCACATGTGTTCTAACCGTGCATACCAACTACGCATAGAGATGGCTCTGATACCACTGATGGGTTCGTAGCATAGAAAACAAGAATTTTCCTACGCAAGAACACATAAACTAGCCAAGAAAACTCTACGAGATGGTAGCAACGATTAACTGACCCTCGATGACCGTAAGCGGGGATTACGTTCCCGCACAAACGTTGACGATGGAGAGTCGATGAAGACGCACGTAGTCGACGTAGTTGTTCACTTGACGTAATCGACGTAGTGGTTCACTTGACGATCACAAGATCGTGTACACGGCGCCACAAGTGGCAGCGCCCCCGTCCTCGGATATACGTACGGTTCGGTGATGACCTCCATGCCCTCGGTCCAGCGGGGTAGCAGAAGTAGGGATCCACCGGAACTCCTCCTCCTCCACTTCTCCAAGTGTTGGTGGCTAACAATTTCGGCAGTGCTTCGCTTAAGCAACAGCCATGGTGTGGAGCAACAAGGTAGGGGATGGAAGCAACTTAGTGTAGGGAGAAGAGGAGTATGTCCAACATATATATAGGAGAGAGGGGGCAGCCACCCATGAGGGGTGCGGCCAGCCCCTCCCCTTTTTCTCCTCTTCATGGTGGTGGTAACCCCCTCCTTCATGGAAAGGTAACCCCCCTCATCAAATGAGTAACCCCTATTTTAATTTTGCATGACATTCATGTTAATTAAAATCCACACTTATTGAATTAATAAAATATTTTTATTTCTTTAATATTTGTTAATTCAATCAATTAACAAACATTAACATTTACCCCCTTGAGTCATTTCGATATACCGAAATAGTTTCGGTGCTTTTCTGAAACAACCCCTGTGCTGTCCAATAATTCAGCCGGAGTTCCAAATCCACTCAAAACGCATCAGCGAACCTTAAGTGTGTCACCCTACGGTTCGTGAATAAAGTGGACATGATCGAGACTCCTCTCTGATCAATAATCAACAGCGGGATCTGGAAATCCATGAGGACTCCCACTTACTCAGCGATGAACTAGTGATCGTGTGAACCAATAACGAACATAGTTAATTCCTTTTGTCTCGCGATATTATTACTTGTCCGAGATCCGATCATTTGGTATCAACCATACCTAGTTTGATCTTGTTCCTGACAAGTCTCTCTACTCGTTCCGTGATAATGCATTCCTGTGACCTAGTCACATGCTTGCAAGCGATTCTAATGCAATATCACCGAGAAGGGCCCAGAGAATATCTTCCTGTCATCGGGTCGGACAAATTCCACTCTTGATCCATGAGCCTCAACTAATACTTTCAGAATACCCAAATCAACCTTTATAATCACCCTATGACAGTGTGACGTTTGATATCATCAAAGCACTCTTCCGGTATCAGTGATTAACATGATCTCATGGTCTGAGGATTAGAACTATTTCGTATGAGTTTGATATAGCAATGAACTTGATGACTTGATCGTTTTGCTATTCATACTATGGGTGTGAGTGTTCATCATATCAGTCTTCTAATGATATGACCCCGTTAATAACAACATCCAATGTTCATGATCAGGAAACCTTGATCATCAGTTAATCAACGAGCTAGTATAAAAGAGAGGCTTTACTAGGAACCTTTTTAGTTTATTAATCACACAAGTATTAATGTTTCCAATTAATACAATTCTAGCATGAGAAATAAACATTTATCATAAACATGGAATATGATAATAACCACTTTATTATTGCCTCTCGGGCATATTCCCTTCAAAGGGAATATGCATATATGTATTAACGACTCTTTTTTTTAGCCCTCTGGATTGAGTAAATCATATTCTAAACGAGGCCCGAGCCAAAAGTTGAGTGCGAATTAGAAGCTGAGCATCGATCTAGTATCTCCAGATGGCAAACCGTTGGAGCCAAAATAGCACGCAACAAAATTTATAAATCAATGCAGAGTGATTGTTAGGGATATGATCCCGATCACGGTTCAAGAATGGCAGGAGCCAAAGAAGGCACGTCTTGGAGCTACTTTTGTGAACAAAAGATCCAAGAAAGACCTTTGGAGGAAGCTCATGGCAAATTTCATTCTACCTCCAGAGTACTCCAAGATGGATGATGATGGTCATGAAATTCTAGGTGGACGTGAAAGGAGGAGGAAAGTCAAAGAGTACGCTCTCAAGAAGATGGGTGAAGCATTTCGGAGCTTCAAGAAAATGTTATACGCAAAGTATATCGCGAAAGAGAAAACTCCAGTATTCGAAGGAGCATACGAGAAGTTGAGACAACAGTGGCCTGAATTTGTGGCATTCAAGGCTTCTGAGAGAGCCACGGAAATGTCAGTAAAAAATAAGGCAAATGCTAACAAGAAGGCACATCACCATATTTTGGGGCCAGGCGGCTACAAGGGTGCAGTGCCTAGGTGGGAAGCTATGGAGAATGAACTGGGGAATAAAGGAATCACTCTAGGTATAGAGGGATGGCCCGAATGGGCCAAGCACTGGTGGTACGGACATGGAGGATCGTTAGACCCGGCAACAGGGGAGTGTGTTCATCGGAAACAGACCTTTACTCCCATAACAAAACTTGTTAAGGCAATGGAGGATGCTCAAGCGGGATTGATCCGTGTCGACCGAGAGAACGATGAGCTGCCACACGCCCTCGGGAATCCGATCGGGATGCAGATCGGATCGGCAAGGTAGAACGTGAATTAGCCTACATGAAGAGTATGATACATCAACTTAGCCAGGGAGGCGGATCTCAGCTGCAGGAAGATCCAGCATTGGATCTTAATAGTCAGCGGAGAAGCAGCGTGGCTTCCACGGAGGTCCCAGCTGATGAGCATGATGCACGGATTATCGATGATGCACCGGGGTCTCGCTACCCCGTGTATGATGTTAGGGAGATGACAAATTGAGAGCTACATCAGCCAATGAAGAACATGACCTTCAAGGTGGCGAGCGGCGACGCTTTACCTTGGAGACTTGGAGATGTCAAGCGCCAAATCATTTTATGGCAAAAGAAATACATCAAGTTTCCAGGTTCAGCGCCAAGGCCACCGACTCCGAGGAATCCAAGTCTACCCTCCCCCGGTGAACGTCGTCCACCTACGCCACCCCCGAGTCCACCTCGGGCACCGCGTCAGCCGACGCCGCCCCCTAGTGCACCTCCCGTGCGCCAGCCCACGTCGTCCTCCAGTGCACCTCCCGCGCGTCAGCCCACGTCATCCTCCAATGCACCTCTAGCGCGTCAGGCGAAGCCGCCCCCAATACTACTCATACGGGGAAAAAGCGGAGCAGGGCCGCTACGGTTAGTACTACTGATAAGGTAGTACATAAGTCCACAAAGATACCAGGGCCATCGCTAAAGCCTCTTCCCCAGAGAGCAGGTGAACGGACTTACGAGGAAAACAAAGTGATATCAGACGCCAAAGTGAAGGCCTTTTTTGCACCGAAATAGCCTGAGCCCAAGCCGACATACACGGAGAAACAGAAGGCGTATGCTATCGATTTTCTTACTACAGATGCCCAATATAAGAGAAGTCTACCATCAGACTATAAACGCAAAATTGAAAGGCAAAGTGACTTGGCCAAGGCAAAAAGAAGCGGGAAACAAATTCCCCAGCTTGGAGAACAGAAGAATCAATCGGTCCCCCCGCTCATAGTCATCCCCCCGATATCCATACGGCCTTCAGAGCCGATTTTAATATGGACCGTGAGTTATTGGACCCCACACTAGTAGGAAAAGGCTTATAGATAGATATTTTACTAGTGGAGCACATTAATCAATATGCTCCACTAGTATTTACTAGTGGCGCATTCTGCTCAAAATGCGCCACCAATAAGTCTGTGGGACCCACCAGAAGGGTCATCGACAAAATATCTTGACTTATCAATGGCGCATTCTCAATATGCGCCACGCATATTTGACCCTTTAGTGGCGCATATTATGCATAATGCGCCACTGATAAGTCTGTGGGACCCACCTGGGCCCCACTGGCCTGACCCCTGCCAGTGTTATGCGTGGCGCATATAGCAATATGCGCCACTGATAAATAAAATATCAATGGCGCATATTGCTATATGCGCCATGCATAACTAGTGGGGCCCACACCTCTAAAAAGGTGGCAGACTTATCAATGGCGCATATTGCTATATGCGCCACGCATAACTAGTAGGCTTGCTGGATATGGTCACCGCGAGGGTTTTCATGCCTTGCATGTCGGCGCGAAGGGTCGATGCCCCGACTTTGTCCGGGCACACCTCGTCGCGCTACAGCACATCGAATTGGTTGACCCTTGGGTGGAGGAGCACAAAAGCTTTGTAGAGCAGAAGTTCATTGACCTAGGTCGGCCGAGGAAGAAGGGAGATGTAACAAGAGAGCACAACTCCAGCTTCACGGCTTGGTTCAAGGAAAAGCTTCACGGCCTGCAGTCAACGCCTTCTACGGAGGATGAAAAACTTATTTTTGCATTATCACAGGGCCCCGGGCACAACATGAGGACATATCAGGCCTACGACATCAACAGATACAGATTCTACACCGAGGAAAGGGACAGGAGTAGCGAATATCAGAACTCAGGAGTAACCATGGTTATACCCGATGCCTCCGCGAAGAACGCCTCCGCAAAAAACGAGTCATGGGTACTCGCGAGCCAAGTTGACCAATGCTTCTTCATCACCGACCCGTCAAAGCCAAGCCGTGTTGTCGTGAGGAGGGGCAAGAGGAGCATCATCGGAATGGAAGGACCCGCCAACGACCAAGACTTAGAAAAGAACAGCGATCCAAAGATCGAAGAGGAATTCGACAAGTACTTCGACAAGCCGACCGCTGCAGGAAGAAGGAAGACCACCCTACCTACTAAAGGTTGTCCGTTCACGAGAAGAAACCTCAACATTCCCGGCCTAAAGTATTCAACAAACGCGAGGAAGAAGGGCAAAAAGATTGCAAAGCGACGCTAGCTATAGCTAGCTAGCGCGGAATCGAGATCATGACATTTTTTGTGTATGCATGTGTTTACTCGAAACTATATAGACTATCATAATATTCGTACATGTGTGTATGGATATCGATGTTCGTGTGACACGATGATATATATTCGTGGTTTTTTGAATAAACTAACTATTATGATACTCGCAAATGAAGTGAGAAAAAGATGTGACATGACGATGTTTGTGTTTTTTTACTATTACAAACTATTATTTTGAAGTAACTTGTATTTGTTAGAAATTGTGAAAAAATAATTTAAAACTATTACAAACTATTATTTTAAAGTAACTTGTATTTGTTAGAAATTGTGAAAAAACAATTTAAAAAAAGGTGTGAGGGCAACCAGCATGGTTCGAACCCTGGATCCCCCCTCTGGCTACAGAGAACGCTACCAGTGAGCTAGTGACCGAATGTTGTCAAATGCCATGTGCTCGCGCTATTTGACTAAGTGTCAAATATGCGTGGCACATATTGCACAAAATGCGCCACGCATATTTGACAGTTAGTCAAATAACGCTTCGCCGGCCGAGAGTTCTCTCCTCTCCCCATTTCCCCCCCGATCGAGCTCTCTGCCGCTGCTAACCCTAGCCCAGTCTCGCGATGCTGCTAACCCTAGCCGCCACCGGTCAAAGCCGCTGCCGCCGCTCGAAGCCCCCGCTCGAAGCCCCCGGTCGAAGCCGCCGTCGCCGCTCGAAGCCGCCGGCCGAGGAGGAGCAAGCGCCACCGGCCGAGGAGGAGCAAGCACCGCCGGCCGAGAAGGAGCAAGCGCCGCCGGCCGAGGAGGAGCAAGCGCCGCCGTCCGGCCACGGGGATCTACGAGGCGCTCGAGCTCCGCGACGGGGACAAGGCCAGCTACGGCAACTTCTACCGCAACTGTAAGCCCCCCGTTTCTTCTTTCCCGTGCCCGTGGCATCGTAACGTGAGTTGCGTTTGCTGAACCGTGGCTCCCAGGGCCGATCCAAATCCGTGCTGCTACTTTCGTGGCCAAGACATGTCATGCTTGCAAAATATTTCAATTTTGCTGTAACCAATTGCTAATTTTTAGAATGTAGAATTGCTTTTACTGTAAACTCTGAAGGTCCTGGGTTTTTGACTATTAGGCTGTGATGATGACGGGAAAGTAGATATAGCTGTGATCTGAAAACCACAATATTACTGCCAGTTGCTTGACGTTGTACGGGAAAGTAGATGGAGCCAAACTAATGGTTACATTTTGCATGAGTTAGTTGCTCTGGGCTTTGTATTCATTCCTTCGAATCAAAAACAAAGTGACTATTGCTCATGTTTATTGCTAAGCTTCTTATTCACACTTATAAGAATATTTGGTTCAGAACAAATCGTGCTGTAGGTTATTTCTAAATGAATTGCCCATTTCTCCCGAAATGTCGATTTACTTCTGTTTCGGTTGAGAAATGGGCACTCCTAGGTCAAAAAAACAGCAAAGGTCATGCCGAATTTTTCGGTCGACTCTAGCTTAATTAATTATTGTACTAATTAAATTATTACATATTTTGTATGAAGTGCCGACATGTCGAGCAGAGACAAAGACGTCGGGGCTGGCCCTTCTCGGCCCATGAGCGTCGAAGAAGAAGCAAGAAAAGCCAACCTAAAGTTTTGGCGGGTTGGCGATGACTTGAGCGGGTCCGACGAGGAGGCCGAAGAAGGTGCGGCCGATGAAGTTGACTCGGATCCGGAGTCCGAATATGACTTCGAGGCCGAAGAGGCCAAAGATGGTGACGACACCGGAAGTAGCAATGGTGACGAGGAGGATGACACAAGTAGTCATGGTGGCGGTGACCGCATGGACGTCGGTGGATCGGACGCCACCGCTAAGAAGAAGAAGAAGAAGAAGGAAAGGCAGGATCGGACGCCGCCGGTACTCGGCACCAAGCTCGAAGAGTTCACGTATGTGAAACCGAGTGGCCAACCCGTGGAGCCTGCGAAGCTTGCCGCTGGGTACGGCCTATAGCTCGGGTGCATCGTGCGGGAGAGCATGAGCATCAACCAGAAGAACATATGAGCTAAGGGCAATATGCGGTTGCACGAGCTACTCATTGAGAAGCTTCACAACCGGTACCAGTTCCCAGAGCCGTTCAATAACAAGAAGCTCAAAGGGAACAAGGTCAACAAGTTAGCCCTCACGAGGATGAGCATAGCCTTGAGCAGCTGGAAAAGCCGAGTGAAGAAGAGGATTCTCGCCGGGAAAAGTTGGGAGGAGATAAAGAAGGCCGAGCCGATGCTCGACGAAGATGAGTTCATCAAGTTCAAGGATGCGTGCCTCACTCCGGAAGGTATCGAACGGACCGAGTGGGGGAGGCGTATGCGGGACCTCAACATAGGTAACCAACGCGGCGAAGGCGGCGGTTACTGAGGAAAGAATGCCGTTTGGGCAAAGGAGGACGCCGAGTATGCCCGTCTAGGGAAAGAGAACCCGTGGCACAAATTCACGGACGAGCAGGTGATGCAGTTTGTCCGTGCCCGCTACTATCTCCACCCCAAACTCAAGGAATTCGTTACCGACGATGATGATGTGAGGAAGTTCCAGAAAAAGCTGGTAAGGAATTTACCGCGCATCTCGATCGAGTCGATATGCGTTCTAAATTTCTAAATGGCCATCTCTTTCCTTCTCTACAGAGAATCGAAGAAAGATCTTGTGCTTCAAGTGCGAGCTCATCCCAAGGGTCGACGGCGGACCCGCGGTGGGACACGCCCTTCAACAGGGCGATAAACGTGATCAAGGGGAGAGCCAAGTCCTTGCCGCCGACTTCAGCTGGTCACGTGGCCGGCTATGGTACGTACGATAAGGTTGGCGAATTCAAGAAAGAGGACCCCGAGGCGAAGAAACAGAGGAAGGCCGCGGCAGCGGCGGCGGCGGCGGCCGCAAGTGAAAGACGCAAAGTTGAAAAGCTCCGGGAGCAGATGCCGGACCTGATCGCCCAGCAAGTGCAATAGAAGCTCCGCGAGATCATTCCCGATGAGCTGTGGGAGGGGCTTGCTGCTTGGAATGCGGCAGGTCGACGAGGGGCGCTAGTGGTGCCCAGCATCTCCGGCAGCAACTCTATCCAGCACGTGTCGCCGGATGTGGTGACTCCCGATACCGCCAACGTCGAGGAGGCGCAGCCGGCGGCCGCTCCGGTGCCCCCTCCTGCCGCCGCCAACACGAACGCGCACCCGGAGGTCGCTCTGGTGACACCACCTCCCGCCGACGCCAACACCGAGCAGCCGATCGCACCGATGCCTCCTCCCGCCACAGCTAAGGCGCAACCGACGGTGCTTTGTCGGAAGGCATCTCGGCGGGAGAATGATACCGGTGTCTCGACATTAGCCGAGCTCAACACCATCTCCAAGGTAATGACTCTGGCCAGCACATTTCATTTCCTTTGCCTTTGATGACTATAGCTAGCCAGCGACATGCATCTCACGATATGCATGCAAACTTGTTTTCCCACAGGACACACCTTGCACACTTTTGCATTTCGTGGACGGCGAGCTGAAGGATGTTGCCAAGGGCACAATCGTTCAGCCAAATAGCACAGTCATGCATCACAAGGAGATGGTCTCAGCGGTGTTCAAGGTCCAGCTAGCTCGGGTGTTGCCGGGATGCGAAGACATTGACCCCCCAACCCAACCTCAAGGCGCCGATGAACATAAGACCCTTGCGGGTTGCTTCGGCTGGGTCTTGACATGGCCGAAGACCCAGATTCGGCTTGTGAAGGAACAACAAGTTACTCAGCTGCCGCCACGCATGGAAAAAGTTACTGAGCCGCCGCCATGTTCGGCACCAGTTACTGAGCCGGCGCCGCCACGTATGGCGCCACCGCCTCGGTGGCCACAACCAGTTGTCTCCGCCAACACCTCTCGTCACCAGAAGTTGTTGGCCGCCGCTTTACCGCAGCCACCACCAGCACCACATGGCAAGGCCGTCGCTGCATCATACCCAGTACTAGTTGAGGACATCAACGATGATGATGATGACAACCCAGATGACTGGCTCAACACCGGCGCCACCGACTCTTTGTTCATGCCAAACATGGAAGAACCCTACCGTGTCGATGAAGATCAAAATGCTCACACCAAAGCATGCACGCGTTTGGACTTCCATGGTGCCCTAGAGGAGACGCCTTTGGATGCTGGCGCCGCTGATCCTAAGGTCAATATGGGAAATATTTTTAGCCCCAACACACTCCATAAGGTGGTGAGCGGCGGTGATCAGTTGGCAACCGACTGTGGTGAGCAGTTGGAAACCGGTGGTCCCATCCAGAAGAATCACCACCGGAAGAGGACCAAGAAGGATAAGCCGTCTGCGAGCCAGCAGCCGATCGGTCCGAAGAGGCCCAGGGTTCACGACCCGCTAAGGGCACCTTGCAGGGCATAATTCATGAAGCTGAAAAACCGATTATGACTGAGGAGCAGGTCGCCCACGCGAGTGGAGCGATGGTGAGCCTTATGCACGGTATTCTGTTTTTGGAGGAGGGCCTTCTTAAGGAAACAAATCCATCATACCCCGTTTTCACGGTGAAGGTTCCAGCGGACGTGGGCTTCGTCGATGATCACCCCGCAGATATCTTCTTCATATCGTACGAGGACGTCTTCAAGCTTTTCAACGCCAAACGGCTGGACTATAACTTGGTCCGCCTATACGCGCTCCAGCGGGCGATGAAGGTCAACAGAGAGGAGAACCCTGGCATCGCGATAGCGGACCCCTACTACATGCGTGAAGGCATGTTGATGAATCCAGCGAACCGTTCCAGAGCAAAGGAGTACCTCCAAAAGTTCTTGCTGGACAACAAGAGTACAAAAGACATTCTTCTTCCTTACTTTCCCGAGTAAGTGCACACTCACTCGGCCGCCATAATAACTTGTCATTTCTTAGCTCCTTTTCCAACATTCTTTCGTTTCAACTATTTTGCGCAGAGACATATACTGCACATTGATCCTCATTGCCCCGAGGTACTCGGTAGCCATCTACTTAGACTCGGGGAGTGAGGCAAAGACAAAAAACTATGCCTACAGCAAGGGTGTTCTAGATGATGCTCTCGAGGGATACGCCAGGAAGGGAGGCGACTTCAGGAAGGGGGCGGAAAATGTCAAGGACGGCAGACACATGTTCAAGCACGTAATCAAGTTCCCCTGCGTCAAGCAGCCGCCTAACAGTGTCAAGGAGGCCTTCTACACCCTCCATCACATGCGGGCGATCATCCAGAACGAACACAGGCTTACGACGCCAGCTAGTGTCCGAGGATGGGCCGAAGAGCATGCAAGGATCGAGGACGCTGAACTTAGGGACGACTTCTTCCGCATCCAGAATCAGATTGCGACTATCTTGCAAGAATATGTCATCACAAGGGGCGGAACCTTGTCCTACGCCAGACCGTTGGCTAAGCGCGAGATCGAAGACCGGCTCCGGAAACAGCATGACACTAGGACATGGACAACGAAAGATTGCTACAAACCTTTCCCGGAGCCATGTCAACCAAAGTCTTCATGATTCTTCCTAGTCATTTTCGCGTGTATGTCAATCGTGTGTGCTTGAGTCATAAACTTTACCGTCTGCAACTCATTCCGGTGTGTGTATGTGTGTGAGGTGTAAACTTATAACTTGCCTTAGTCGAAAGCATCGTTGTTGGACTTATTTACTTTTGTATGCGGGATACTTATATATAACTCTTTGGTTAGCTCGAGTACTTTCCTTTGTCGACATGCATGTTAATCCTTCATTCTTTCGGTTGCATATGATATATGGCTTTGTCGACATATGTAACTCTTTTTTTATAGCTTGAATACTATATATATGGCTTTGTCTACAGAGATGCCGAGATGCTATGTGGTGTACAAAGGATGGGTACCAGGAGTCTACGATGAGTGGGAGGATTGCCAGAAGCAAGTGAACAAGTTCAGCGGCAACTCCTACAAGGGGTATCCGACGAGAGAGCTAGCGGAAGCTAGGTGGAGGATCCACCTCCTAGGAGAGCGGAGAAACAACAACCGGATGAAGACCTTGATGATCGTGCTCCCGGTCTTGCTCACCATTGCGGGTGTAGTCTACTCGGTCTTTTGGTGAGATGTGTAGTGTGTGTAATATGTGTAATGCATGGACTTGGGCTATATATGCTTTAACACTTATAATATTCGGGAACTTTATCACTATTATGGATCTAATTGTTTGTGATGATGATATATTTATTTTGTACTGCATGCTGTGTATTCTGCAGTTCTATTGTATACCTATATATATTCTTGTGCATTGCTATGTATAAATACCAGAAAATATCAGTTTTTTTTGACCTGTACGAAATATCAGTGGCGCATATTGTAGGTATTTAGTGGCGCATTATGTATTGGTGGCGCATATAGCAATATGCGCCACGCATAAGACACTAATGGCGCATATGCTATATGCGCCACTAATATTCAATATATGCGTGGCGCATATTGAGATGCGCCACCAATAAACTGTTATTAGTGGCGTGGCATTGGTGGCGCATCCCATATGCGCCACGCATATGCCAAAATGGTGTGCCACCAATAGGCTTTTTTCCACTAGTGCCAGAATAGTAGAAGCTGCAAAACTACTGGGTGTAACTGTAACGGAGGCCAAAGAGTCAGCGACCGCATTGAATATTTCTGTTCTGGCTTTGTTAGGCCTTGAAGAAGCACCAGTGGGAGAGATATGTTATGGGGGGGGGGGCTCTGATCAAGCCTGAGGAGGAACACGGTCTATCAACAAATATGCGAAATCTGCTCGGCTGGTACAAGGCGCATATACAAAAAAGGACTTCAAATGTTTTATCCTCTTGGACGTTAGAGAGGAGCATTACTTCAAAAGATACCTGTTATATATTTCATTGGACGAATTGTTTTACATATTCAATCAGCGTGATCTCGACAAGTCTACCATCAGTTGCTATTGTCTGTAAGTGATTGTTATTCAAGTATCTAGCTAAGCTCGTTCATTGCCTGTAATATATTATCTTAATTAACTATATGATTTTTGTACGCTATTATGCAGATTTAAGATGTTCGAATGCAAACAAAAGGGAATCTATGACGTTGGGTTCATTGACCCATATATCGTTAATGAAAGGATGTTACAAGGTCACCCTAGAGACGTGGAGAATGACCTCTTCAGATTTTTTTCCAGGCAATGTCCTAAAAGAGAAATTCTATTTCCTTACAACTTCAGGTGAGTGTTTCTATCTTGTACACATTCTGTTTTGCGTACTCCATGTTAAGTGTAATTGATGAGTTATGCATGCGTGTCTGCAGTTTCCACTGGATTCTGCTAAAGATTCAATTTGACACATCAAGTGTTGAAATCTTAGACTCATTGGATAAGCCCGATGTCCTGTTTAGCGACATGAAAGCAATGCTGCAGAAGTAATTTCAATCATTACCCGACTATATCAGCTCCTTTCATTAATTTCCTGATATTAAGTATTTAATAACTCATTTGTTCATTTTCTTTGCCCTACAACGTTTGGACACGTTTCAGAAGGTCGGTAGTAGGTGAATTTAAAGAACAGCTAACTTTTAAAAAGATAAAGGGTTTGCAGCAACCACCGGGGACCAATCTCTGTGGATTCTATGTCTGTGAGTTCATCCGGTGGTACACCAGTGAGCGGAGAGCACATTTCACGGACTTTGATGTACGTAAATAATATTCACAGTTTTCTTTTATTATAATCAATTGTGTTGAGTTTCATCCAACTTATATATATCCATATCGATCTTCTTAAAGTTGTATGTGACGCGAGAGAAGCTCCTACCAACCCAGCGCATAAAAGCAATTCAAGAGGAGCTGGCGGGATTCATGCTGAGGGAGGTCCTCCATGAGAAAGGAGAACACTATGTGGAGGACGACGAACGCTATATATAATTTAGTGATCTCCATGTAATTAACTTAGCTTGTTTGAAAAATAGTTGTACATAGACTTGTTTGAAATTGTTGTATATACAGTCACAAGACATCGTATAATATTATATATGCATGCACCAACATGTAATGTGTATGTACTAGTCGTAGAATATGGGTACGGAAACTCGCTTGAAATTAAAGTGAACCCTAATTAACCATAAATCCTAAACCTATAATCTGAAACAGAAAAAAAAAACAAAAACAAAACTCTTTAGTCCTGGTTCTTATTACGAACTGGGACTAAAGGTCCCCAGAGCAGGCGCTCCCAGCCGTGCCCACGTGGACGGCCATTAGTCCCGGTTCATTTGTAACCGGGACTAAAGGGTGGTGGCCTTTAATCCCGCTTTGCTAGTCTCGGTTGGGAAACTGGGACTAATGGCAGTTACAGACCGAGATTAAAGGCCTTTTTTCCACCAGTGTATGGATGAAGTATGGTAAGTAAATTTCTCTCTAACTATATTATTTTTTAGATGGTCCGTTATATTGCTCTTTGACACACTTAAGAACTATTTATCTCTAATCAACTGTTGTTTATAGTCTAAATTAAAAAATCATTAAATATTTCTGACAAGCACCATATTTTAGTTCTACACTACCATATAATCAGGAAATTATGAAAATATGCTTAAAATATTCTTCTTTAGCACTTATTTTAAGTACAATTTACTTTATATATTTTTTGCGTCTATATCAACCTGAGGTTTCAATCGATAAAATTGATAATAATAAGCTTTTGAAGATCCCTTTACGGATAAAGGTATTCGGATGCGTCATTCTCACCAAAGGTATCTTGTGAAGCGAAACTGGCACGGTACTAAGAAATATTTTTTATCATTAAGATGAGACAATAAATCATTTATTCTTCCAATATTGTTTTGAGATCTATATGGTCAGTCATTCAATTAGCTTCGATCTTATATCTGCCACGCAGTGTTGTCAATATGTTTTAGAAATTGGCTTAATGACATTGATAATAGGGTTAGAAATCATATTAGGATGGGAGTGATTGTTGTAATTTGGTCGCTATGGCTATGTAGAAATGATAGTGTTTAAAGATAATTTTTTTGCAGGTTATCTACCGATGTACCAATACTCTCTGTTTATGGTCGTCACTACAGCGGGTGGAGAATCAAGACCTGTTTATGGAGGTCTATGCACGATTGAAGGCCACATTGAGGGATATTTTTTCCTAACATGGGTGGCCACATAACTTGCGCCTTGGATCCCCCCTATTTAGTCGATGACAAGGGTATAGTTAATGGATCTCGTTAGTTGAGTACCTCTGAGGCCCGTTAAGCTAGTCCCAATTGTAATGATAGTCGAATACGAGTTCTTACCGTATATCGATATTGTAATCTGTATCGGATCCTACCCGATCCTCGAGGCCTGGCCACCTATATATAGGGGCCAGGAGGGGACGGTGTAGAGGAGATTGAAAGCAAGCCAGGTTGAACACCCACGTTTACTTTCGATATACACTTATTTCGACTAACTTTTACCTTCGAGTTCATCCGACGCCCTCTTCCCCCGATCCTAAATCCTTCATCTAGGACATTTGCCGAGTTAACTCTCATCAATTGGCGCCGACCGTGGGGACCTGGGCGTTGGAATCATGAATTCGACGGCTTTTTCGCTTTTAGCCAACAGCAGTTCAGAACTCGACGGAAGTCAAGAGATGGAGTTAACAATTGGAAGTTTGAGCATCTTCGTCGGGCCATCAGGTTCATCTCGCCTCTCGGATTCGGCGAAACCAGATCCATCAGCGAGCAAGCTCGAAACAGAGGTAATGTTGGAATCATCAGAAGGCTCTTCCAGCGAGGTAAACTCGCCGGTCAGCTTGGGAAAAACGCCAATCACAGAAGGCAACAAAATTCGGGAAAATTTCGACTCAGAAGAAAGAGCGCGTCAAACAAACAACAGCGCAAGGGACTTCGCCGTTGGAATCAGTGGCATCTCTAAAGTACATCAGCTATGCGTCATTATCACTGAGGCAGAAGAAGAGAACAAAAACGAAGGAAGTAAGAAGGTCGACAGACAAGTCGACAAAATAAAAGAACACAACAAAAAGGATAAGGAGAAAGTCCACGTTTCGGCCGGCGAATGGAGAATGATCAAGTCAGCTATCAATCATGGTACAGAAGTACCCGAAGGATCAAGAAGAGAAGTTCTAATGGGATATCAGTATGCATTATACCAACATAGGAAGAAACTAAGGGAGGAAAGAGACACGGTTCTTCAAAACAATAACAGTGTATCAAGGGAGGAATACTAGGATGACTATAGTGAGGATTCTGAGTACAGTAGAGAAAGGCGCGGAGACCCAAAACACAACAGGGGGCAACAGCACGCAACAGAGAAGAAAGGTACTCGAGGAGCCCTACCCTACAGCTAGAAGAGGAGGAAGATGACTTCATGCAAGAAACGCCAGAAGCAGCGTTGATAGCAGCACAGGCGTATTTACTAACTACAAGGCCAGAACCCGGGGATCCGCGAGAAGATATGCACCGAGCCGTGATATGAAACCTCAAAATAGTGGAGAGCAAGATCAGGGAAAAAGGTCCAGACACAAAGTCGACAAGCTACAAGGAAAAGCAAAAGGAGAAGCTTAGATACAACTTCGCAGATAACGAGTATAGTGAGTCATCAGAAGAGGAAAGGCGACAAAAGAGGAAGGAGGACGCAAGAAATATAATAGCACAGGCTCGAGTAAATAAATCACGCCACGCCTGGAGGGAAAAAAATTATGAAGACGACGATAAAGAGATGGGCGCATTATGCTTTACCCGCAGGGTTCGCAAAACTCGGGTACCCAAAGGATTCAAATTACCACATGATCAACATAAGTATGACGGGTGATACGTCTCCAACGTATCTATAATTTTTGATGCTCCATGCTTGTTTTTACACCATTTGCCTATTGTTTCGTTACACTTAGTGGCACTTTTATGCATTTTCCGGAACTAACCTATTAACGAGTTGCCACAGTGCCAGTTTCCTGTTTTCTGCTGTTTTTGTGTTTCAGAAGTGATACACAGGAAATATTCTCGGAATTGGACGAAACAAGTTCCTGAAGTCTTATTTTACCCGGAAGCTTCCAGAGATCCGAAGAGGAGTAGGAGGGGGGCCACCAGGGCCCCACACGCAGGGGCGGCGCGGCCAGGCCCCTGGCCGCGCGGGCCCCGCGTGAGGGTGCCTGGCTCCTCCTCTGACGACACCCCTTCGCCTATAAAGACCCCCCGACGGAAAAAACCTAAGTACCCGATCAGATTTCCAGAACACATCGCGATCCGCCGCCACCGTCGACCCGAAGATCGGGAGGGTCCAGAAGCTCTTCCCGGCACCTTGCCGGAGAGGGGAATCGCCACCGGAGGTCTTCTTCATCGCCATGCTTGCCTCCGGAGCGATGAGTGAGTAGTCTACCTTGGACTATGGGTCCATAGCAGTAGCTAGATGGTTGTCTCCTCCACCATGTGCTTCATGTTTAGATCTCATGAGCTGCCCTACATGATTGAGATCACCGTTATGTAATTCTACATGTTTGGTTTGTTGGGATCCGATGAATATTGGTGTTTATGATTAAGTTGCTGTACTGAATATTATCTTTTGTTATCTCTATGTTGTTTATGATCTTGCATGCTCTCCGTTGTTAGTAGCTATCTTGGCCGAGTAGTTGCTAGTGACTCCAAGAGGGGGTATTTATGCTCGATAGTGAGTTCATGCCTCTATTTCACCTGGGGGAGTGACAGAAACCTCTAAGGTGGTAGATGTGCTGTTGCTACTAGGGAGAAAACAACATTCATATGCTCAAGGGCATATGCTTTGTTTACATTACACACTTTGCTTAATGCAATTATCTGTTGTTCGCAACTTAATACTTTTGGGGTGTTCGGATTGATATCCCCGGGAGTGGATTATTAGTCAAAGATGCAGTTGGATGGCGGTCTATGTATTTTGTTGTAATGCCCAGAGTAAATCTCATAGTGATCTTCTTGACATATCACGTTATCTTTATTCTATCAATTGCCCAACTGTAATTTGTTTACCCAGCATGTGTTATTTTATCTATGGAGAGACACCACTAGTGAACTGTGGATCCCAGTCCTATTTACATCATATTGCTATCACCTGTTTACTTTCTCGTACTGTGTACTTTACTCGCATACTATATTGTTTTCCACTCGATACGCTCATAACCTTTGTTTCAAGCAAACCGGTGAGATTGACAACCTCATCGCAAGTTGGGAACAAAGTACTTGGTTGTGTGTATGCAGGTTCCGCATCACCTTCAGTCGTCGTTGTCTCTCCTCTCCTGACCGATATTAAACCTTGGTTTCTTAACTGAGGGAAGACTAGCCGCTACACTCATCATACCTTCTTCTTGGGGTTCCCAACGGGCTGGTTATCCACCACGCACAAGGACAGTCTGCTCCCACGTCAACTTGGCACCATCAGTAATTTCCTGGCGCCATCAACAAGTAGCAGCTAATTTTCTGGTGCCGTTGCCGGGGAGGAAGAGAAGACTTCTGTGAGGGGAGTTTTTCGCACGCACATCCTTTACTTTGTTATTGTTTTGCTTTATTTATTTTACCTGCATCGTTTTATATCAAAAACCCAAAAAAATTAGAATCCTTGGTAGTTGTTATTTCTTTACTTTTAGTTTATCATGTTGATCCCTAAGTTTGTTCTGGAGGACCTCTCAGTAGGTAGTGGTTCGATTATTGGCAAAAGTAACATTGAGGAGTTCTTTAATCACATTAGTATGCATGAGGAAGTTGAGGAAAAGTCTTGGGTTGAGCTTGCTCCTAGTATTGAAGTTGCTTCTGTTTATTTAATTGACATGTTGGAAACTAGGTTTGCTAGTCTTAATCCTTTTATGCAATATATGTTCCTTAAGCTTCATGAAATTGAGGATCCCGAAAAGAAAGCTTTTATCTTGGAAACTTTGCGCCTAGAATTTAAGGATATCGTTATTGAAGCTAGGAAAGTTCTTAAACGTTTTAATAAACTCGATTCACCTATAACGGTTATTAGTACAAATGATGAAGGGGCCGAGATACGTATACCTTGCAAGCTTTTGGGATTGTGTGAAGCTTTCGAAAATAATTTTGACTGGATTTGTCCTGAAAATCTTTTTGATGAGAATAGTGTACCAAAGCATGATTCTTAAAGGGTCTTCAAAAGCTTATGTGGATGAAATACAATGCCTTATTGACAAGACCTCTGCTGTTGATCTTAATGCTTCATCACTTGATATTACTTGATTCGCAATTTTCTGCGCCTAGCTCAAAGGCGTTAAAGAAAAGCACTCTTGGGAGATAACCCAATATTTTACTTTCAGTACGTTTTCCTTTATTTGAGTCTTGGAAGTCATTATTACTGTAATGACCGCTCCTTATCATGTTTATTTCATTTTTGTGCCAAGAGAAACCTCTAATTTGAGTGAGGTAAAGATTTGGGGATGTTGCTGTCCTGAAACTGTTTTCGGTGCTGCACCGTAAAAATTCGTGAAAATTCTCTATTTATCTTTTGGACCTGCGATTTCTTTTGCATATGCCCCAGGTTATATCCAAACTTTTGTTAGTTGAACACTTTTTGATTTGAGCAACATAAAATCCCTAAAAAATTCGACCTTTGTCAGCTGTTCAGTTTTGACAGATTTCTGCCAATATTTGTGTTTGCCACTTTATCGCTTTCTTTTGAGTTCTTTTGATCACGGAACTTTTTGGGAGGTTGCTACAGTAGTATTTTCTATATATGTGGTGGTTTTGAGTTGAAACCTGAAGCAAATAGAGGGTTGATTATATGTTATGCTTGCACTAATGTTGCTAATAGATTTGTGTTTAGTTTTGTATGAAGGAAGTTTTCAAGTGTAGGGATTGGAGAATGATGAGATGAGTTGAAGAATGGACAAAAACTCAAGCTTGGGGATGCCCATGCATCATCCCAAGAAATATCCAAGAAGTACAAGCGTCAAAGCTTGGGGATGCCCCCAAGGCACCCCTTCTTCATCGGCAAAAATCAGGTCACCTTTCAAAACACTATATTTTTATTGCTTCATGCACTATGTGTTTTTCTTGGAGCGTCAGTTGTTTTAGTTTTCTTAGTTGGTTTAGTTTGTTTGTTTGCTGCAATAAATGGTTGGACCCCAACAAATTTCTTTTGGAGAAGTTGCCTTGTTTTTCATTTGCCAAAGAACGCTCTAGTTTTTACTCTTATTAAAATCGAGCGTTTTTCTTTTTCTGCTACTGCTTTTGGTTTTCATTTTCGCCTTGATTTGCGTTCAGACCTTTTCATATCTTTTCATCAAGGTGTATTTTTCCTCTGATCTTTATTGGTTTTCATCAAAAGAGGTGTTTATAAAAATTTCATATGGTGTTGGAAAAGAGAAAAAGCTTTGTGCAAAATAGTGGTACAAGAAGGAGCTTGTGTAGACTGCGGCTTAGGCTTTTTCATGTCATGCTTGATGTCTTTTTGATAGTATGCTTAGTGGTTTTGCTGTAGCATGACTTGTCTCAAATAACTGAGATTGCTTAATGAGCCTTTGAAAAAATCATGCGTTGTTTTTATTGTATGGAAGCATTATTTTGGTTTTCTCCTTGATGCTTTATTTGGGTTGACTTGGCGCATGCTCACACATGTTAGACTCTTACAAAGTCGCCAATAGCCTTCATGATCATTTAGTTTTTGACTTTTGATGCCATCTTATGCTTCTTTTAATGTCGCTTTGTCGCTTTGCATGATTATGGCCATTACTGCTCTCTTAGTTGGTCGCTCCCAGTCTTTTGCTAGCCCTCACCTTGTACTGAGTATGAGCTCTACTCGTGCATCCAACTCCTAAAAGCCAAAGTTTTCCAAAGTGTCCACCATACATACCTACTAGCAATTTGCTATTCCAAGTAAATTTGACTTGCTTTTATTTTCTCTTCAAATTAAACTCTTACCAGTGTTATGCGAAATTCGGTCAGTAAAGCTCTCACGAACCGGAAGGCACACTTTACTTTTTCCTGTTCTTAAAAATTTGACATTGTGGTCTCTTATGTTGAGTTGTTATGCTTGCAAGTTGTAAGTTGGATTCTAGCCCATCCATGCTGTCATGGGGCAAGCTTTCAACATTGCACTTCTTATTTGAGTTGATATCGTGATCTTTTGTTTATGGATGCCCGCGGTGTGAAATGAATTGGGAATCTTGTGGGGATCATGGAGTTTGTATATGTGTTAGGGAAACGCCGGGCCGCCAATCTAAGCCATGCATAATTCATGGTGGAAATTTGCAGCATACCCATGGTGAACATTCGACGACGCATCTCACAATAAAAAGCTAAACAAAAGGCAAATAAAAGAGATGTCGAGGTGTTCATTGTCTGCTTGTCCTGTCATTTTGGTGTGGGCTTGTTCCATGTCATCGGGCACGGAGGTACCCCATTGGCGGTTCTCAATGATATGCATATACTTACAATGACAAGAGCCTTGCTTGGGACTCTAAGTAAAGTAGCATGAGGTTTGGGTACTCGTATTCACGGGGCACGAGGTCTTCAACTTATGATTTGTCAAGCATATGCATCATAATTGTTCTCGCATTAACTTTAACCATTCAAGATGCTTATGATGGGGGCAATGAGAGCTCAAAGCCGGTAAGTACCATAATTTTTGAAGGTTATAAAACTTGCAATCACTGCTTCCCTCTGCGAAGGGCCTTTCTTTTACTTTTATGTTGAGTCACCACCTTCTTTCTTTATGCACCATTAAGAGAGCATAGTTGTCATTCTTAGTGTGATATGCATTGTCCCAAAGTTCATTGATTGATTCATATTGTTGGTTTCACTTGTTCTTAAATTATTTGTATCTAGTCGCCCTCTTAAACTTGAAGGTGTCCTATGCATTTATGTTTTGCTCTCTTTGAAGGACAAGCTGAAAACCATTTGTATGTTTTTCCTTATGATTTGAACACACGTTTGACTTTCATTGTTTCAATATCATGATCTTTTGTTTATGTTCATTTGCATTTTTACAACATGGTTGCTAAGTTCTTATTGTCATGATTATATCTTCATGCCCATGTTTTAAATTCTTATGATCCCAGCTCACAAATGCTTACATATATGATCAAGATTGTGTAGGTGCATGTCACCTAAAAAATTATTCTTTTGTTATCACTTACCTACTCGAGGACGAGCAGGAGTTAAGCTTGGGGATGCTTGATACGTCTCCAACGTATCTATAATTTTTGATGCTCCATGCACTTAGTGGCACTTTTATGCATTTTCCGGAACTAACCTATTAACGAGTTGCCACAGTGCCAGTTTCCTGTTTTCTGTTGTTTTTGTGTTTCAGAAGTGACACACAGGAAATATTCTCGGAATTGGACAAAACAAGTTCCTGAAGTCTTATTTTACCCAGAAGCTTCCAGAGATCCGAAGAGGAGTAGGAGGGGGGCCACCAGGGCCCCACACGCAGGGGCGGCGCGGCCATGCCCCTGGCCGTGCGGGCCCCGCGTGAGGGCACCTGGCTCCTCCTCTGACGACGCCTCTTCGCCTATAAAGACCCCCCGACGGAAAAAACCTAAGTACCCAATCAGATTTCCAGAACACATCGCGATCCGCCGCCACCGTCGACCCGAAGATCGGGAGGGTCCAGAAGCTCTTCCCGGCACCTTGCCGGAGAGGGGAATCGCCACCAGAGGTCTTCTTCATCGCCATGCTTGCCTCCGGAGCGATGAGTGAGTAGTCTACCTTGGACTATGGGTCCATAGCAGTAGCTAGATGGTTGTCTCCTCCACCATGTGCTTCATGTTTAGATCTCATGAGCTGCCCTACATGATTGAGATCACCGTTATGTAATTCTACATGTTTGGTTTGTTGGGATCCGATGAATATTGGTGTTTATGATTAAGTTGTTGTACTGAATATTATCTTTTGTTATCTCTATGTTGTTTATGATCTTGCATTCTCTCCGTTGTTAGTAGCTATCTTGGCCGAGTAGTTGCTAGTGACTCCAAGAGGGGGTATTTATGCTCGATAGTGGGTTCATGCCTCTATTTCACCTGGGGGAGTGACAGAAACCTCTAAGGTGGTAGATGTGCTGTTGCTACTAGGGAGAAAACAACATTCATATGCTCAAGGGCATATGCTTTGTTTACATTACACACTTTGCTTAATGCAATTATCTGTTGTTCGCAACTTAATACTTTTGGGGTGTTCGGATTGATATCCCCGGGAGTGGATTATTAGTCATAGATGCAGTTGGATGGCGGTCTATGTATTTTGTTGTAATGCCTAGAGTAAATCTCATAGTGATCTTCTTGACATATCACGTTATCTTTATTCTATCAATTGCCCAACTGTAATTTGTTTACCCAGCATGTGTTATTTTATCTATGGAGAGACACCACTAGTGAACTATGGATCCCAGTCCTATTTACATCATATTGCTATCACCTGTTTACTTTCTCGTACTGTTTACTTTACTCGCATACTATATTGTTTTCCACTCGATACGCTCATAACCTTTGTTTCAAGCAAACCGGTGAGATTGACAACCTCATCGCAAGTTGGGAACAAAGTACTTGGTTGTGTGTGTGCAGGTTCCGCATCACCTTCAGTCGTCGCTGTCTCTCCTCTCCTGACCGATATTAAACCTTGGTTTCTTAACTGAGGGAAGACTAGCCGCTACACTCATCATACCTTCCTCTTGGGGTTCCCAACGGGCTGGTTATCCACCACGCACAAGGACAGTCTGCTCCCACGTCAACTTGGCACCATCAGTAATTTCCTGGCGCCATCAACAAGTAGCAACGGGTCGCAAGAACCTACCCTGTGGTTATCGGACTATTTGCAGGCAGTGCAAATATTAGGAGGAACAAAAGCGACAGCAATGCAAAGTTTGCAGCTACGCCTCACCGGCGCAGCATAGTCGTGGTTGAATACCCTACCCAACGAATCCATTGGAAGTTGGGGAGAACTCGAAAGCCAATTCGCAAGAAATTTTCGTTCAACGTACAAGCGCCCAGCATCACTGGAGGAAGTTAAGGCGTGTGTGTAAAGGAAAGGCGAAACTCTACGTTCTTATATACAACGATGGAGTGTAATCAAAAACTCAGCAGAGGACGTCTCCGACGAACGAGCAATAGACGCTTTTTCGGCCGGACTTCGTCGTTCAGATCTCGTGGAAGAAATAGGAAGAACAAGACCTACGACAGTAGCCGAGTTAATGGAAGAAGCCAACAAATTTGCTGATGGAGAGGACGCATATAATAATAAAAGAGGACGTTCACCAGAAGTCGACAGAATAAGTAGACAGAGGAGATGACACCGCAGCAGGGATAACCAAGGAAGGCGAAATCAGGTAGCCGCGGGTTACGCAGCAGAAGAAGAGGAAGGATATGTAAACAAGAGGTTTTAGGCAAAAGGAGTAGAAAAATTGAGATACTCCGGTCCTTCGGCCGAGGATATGTTATACGGACCTTGTCGAATCCACTACGCATATCTTGATGGGAAAAGAGTCTCAAATCACCAGATGAAGGATTGTAGAACGTTCCTAAGGCTAGAAAGCGCCATGAGTTCAAACCAAGGAAGATGGCAAGAAGAGAAGCACACAACTCAAGGATATCAAATGCAAAGGCTAGCAAGGCACCTAGAGTCAAAAGTTTACATATCAGCTATGATTCAACCAGTGCCTAAGTCGAAGAAAGAGCGAAAGAGCATATCCAGGCAAGTAAACCTAGCAATATCGTTACCACCAGCTACTACAGAGTATCTGTGGTGGTCAGATCAACCAGTTAAGTTTAGTAGAGCAGACCACCCAAGGAAAGTTCCCAGGCCAGGCCACTCGCCTATAGTTCTAAAGGCACAAATAGGAGGGTACGACATCAGAAGAGTATTTATGGACGCAGGGAGTGGCATCAACCTGATATATGCTAGAACACTGAAGGCAATGTGTATCTCGCTGTCGAGTTTAAAGCCAACAGACTGCTCCTTCCATGGAATAGTACCAGGAGCCACAAACTACCCTTTGGGAAGAATAGAACTCGACGTCTGCTTTGGCAGTAGCAGCAACTACCGCAGAGAGAAGCTGGAATTCGAAGTTATGGACTGGCCATCACAATACCATGCAATCCTGGGGTGCCCAGCATTTGTGAAATTCATGGCAGTGCCTCATTACGCGTATCTTACGCTAAAAATCCCGGGACCCAAAGGAACAATTACAGTACAAGGGAGCTTTGAAGTAGCCAACACATGTGACAGAGAATTCAATAGGATGGCGCAAACCTTCGGCATGATAGCAGAATATGAGAGGCTAAAAGGAGAAACAGATCATAATGTGCTACCCGACGTTGGACGATCCCTGCCAGATCAGGCTTTTGACACAACTCAAGACTCGAAGAAGATCCAGGTCCACCCTATAGATCCAAACAAGACGACATCAATTTTGGTGAACTTGGATCCCACATAGGAAAGCGCGCTCGTCGAGTTCCTCCATGAGCGCTGGGAAATCTTCGCCCTGTGTCCATCAGACATGCCAGGGGTTCCCAGGGAACTCGTCGAGCACGCGTTAAATGTAGATCCCAAGGCAAAGCCAGTCAAGCAACCATTACGACGATTTGATGAACCTAAAAGGAAGGCGATAGCATCAGAATTGCACAGGCTGGAAAATGCCAGATTTATCAGAGAAATCAAAACTTCGAGTTGGGTATCGAACCCAGTTATCATACCCAAAAAGAACACAGACGTACAAAGAGTATGTGTCGACTACACATCTCTCAATAAGCATTGTCCAAAGGATCCCTTCCCTCTACCCCGCATCGATCAGATAATTGATTCAACAGCGGGATGCGCGAGGCTATCCTTTTTGGACGCATATTCTGGTTACAATCAGATCAAATTGAAGAAGGAAGACGAAGAAAAGACGGCCTTCATCACACCGTACGGAGTGTTTTGCTACCAAGTAATGCCATTCGGCCTAAAAAATGCAGGAGCAACTTATCAACGGATGATGCAAAACTGCCTCGGGAACCAAATAGGACGCAACATCCAAGTCTACATTGATGATGTGGTCATCACTACAAGAGAGGAGCAATCTTTAATCGGCGACTTGGCAGAAACCTTCGACAACCTGAACAGGTATAAGCTTAAACTTAACCCGACAAAATGTTCCTTCGGCGTATCAGCAGGACAACTTTTGGGGTTCCTGGTATCAGCGCGAGGAATAGAGGCGAACCCAGAGAAGATTCAAGCAATTTTAACAATGGGAAAATCCACGAAACTACACAACGTCCAGAAACTCCCAGGACGCGTCGCGGCATTAAGTCGTTTCATTGCTCGATTGGGAGAAAATGCGCTTCCTTTCTATGCACTCATGAAGAAATCAGATGATAAATTTGAATGGACAGAAGAAGTAGATGCGGCTTTTGCACAGTTGAAAAAAGTGCTTTCCACGCCACCAGTGCTGGTCGCACCAAAAGAAAAAGAACCACTACTACTCTACATCGCCACAACCCATCAGGTGGTGAGTACAGTATTGGTAGTCGAAAGAAGTGAAGAAGGAAAAGCCCACGGCGTCCAGAGGTCGGTATATTTCATCAGTGAAGTGCTATCCCCGACAAAATAGAGGTACCCGCATTATCAAAAGCTCGCATATAGTGTCTTTACAACATCACGAAAATTGCGATAGTACTTTGCGGTGCACCCAACTATAGTGGTCAATGAAGCGCCACTATCGAACATATTGAACAATCCTTCAGCAACAGGACGTGTCTCTTTGTGGGGAATCAAATTATCTCCCATGGACATCACGTATGAAAAAAGGAAGGCAATCAAGTCACAAATCTTGCCAGATTTCACAGCAGAATGGTTGGAGCTGCAGAGCACGGGACCGCCAGATCTATCGAGTGTCTGGACAATGTACTTCGACGGTTCTAAAAGAGTACAAGGCGCAGGAGTGGGAGTAATCTTGATATCGCCGCATGGCGACAAACTAAAGTACGTCTTAAGGATGAGTTTTCCACAGGCTTCTAACAATGAAGCAGAATACGAGGCTCTGCTACATGGAATGAAGATGGCCAAAGCATGTGGAGCAACTCGACTAAAAATATTAGGGGATTCAAATCTTGTCGTCCAACAAGTTATGAATAGATGCAACACAATCAATGACAACATGATGGCCTACAAGAACTTATATCACTATCTCGAAGGAACATTTGATGGATGCGAAGTCTCGCACATCAGCAGAAACAACAATGAAGAAGCCGACAACTTAGCAAATATCGGGTCCCAGTGTCTACCCGTGCCATCTGGAGTATTCTGGGTGGAAATAGTAGAAAGGTCAATAAAAAGTATCAAAAGTTCGACTACTGCAGCAGGCTCGGGGGCTGCGCCGGAACCCGAGGAAGTCATGATGATAGAAGAAACCTGGATGCAGCCGTATCTCGCGTATATGATAAATAAATAGTTACTAGAAGATGCATTAGAAGCCAAGAGGATAACTCGACGATCAAAAGCGTTTGTAGTGTTGTAGGGGAAATTATACAAGAAAAGTATTACCGGCATTTTGCAGCGTTGTGTAACGCCTCAGGAAGGACAAGTAATACTAAAAGATATACATGACGGAGTGTGCGGCCATCATGCAAGCAGCAGGGCAATAGCGGCAAAAGCGTTCCGTGCAGGATTCTATTGGTTAACAGCCATCGAAGACGCGAAAGATATAGTCCGGAAGTGTGAAGCATGCCAAAGATTCGCATCTCGACCACATGCACCAGCAGCAGAGCTACAGCCAATACCATTATCCTGGCCCTTTGCACAATGGGGCCTCGATATGGTGGGAAAGTTGCACAAATCTTGGCCAGGAGGACATGTTTACATGCTAGTAGCAGTCGATAAATTTACCAAGTGGGTGAAAGCGGCCCCGGTAACAACTCAAGATTCAACAGCAGCGATCAACTTCATCAAGTCAATAGTGTTCCGTTTTGGCGTACCATATAGCATCATCACGGACAATGGGACAAATTTCACTTCCAAGGAATTCAAGAGTTACTGCGAAGGACTAGGAATCAAACTCAAATTCGCATCTGTGGCGCACCCAAAGACAAATGGGCAAGTCGAAAAAGCAAATGGCCTGATATATAGTGGGATAAAAAAGAGGCTCTTAGCACCTCTCGAGAAATCCAAGATCGCTTGGGTAGATGAGTTGCCCTCCGTTCTTTGGAGTCTAAGAACCATGCCCAACGCCCAACACAGCAACTCAAGAAACTCCTTTCTTCCTGGTCCATGGCACAGAAGCCGTGCTTCCAGTTGAAGTTACGCATGAGGCTCCAAGGGTGACTGCATACGACGAAATAACATCAACAGAAGCATTGCAAGACGATGTCGATGCACTAGATGAAGCAAGAGATAAGGCATTAGAAAGGGCCACGCAATATCAACAGAGTCTAAGAAATTACCACAGTAGTCGAGTTCGTCCACGATCCTTTGTGATGGGAGATCTATTTTTGCGACTCAGGCAAGACAGCCACGGGAAATTAGAGTCTCCTTGGGTGGGACCTTACATCATTACAGAAGTCATACCAGGAGGAGCTTATCGACTACAAGACAAGAAGACAGGAAAAGACGAGGGCAACCCATAGAATGCGGAGCAGCTACGATGTTTTTACACGTAGAATAAATCTATTGGTGTCATTAAACTCGAGTTAACCTTCTGAACCCAGAACATGAGGCCATAGGTCGGGTTCCTTGGGTTGAACTCGACAAAATTGTACAAGTATTTCTACTTCTCCGCTCGGGGGCTTCAACCCTCGGGTCGTACGAAAGAAACCTTTATCACGACATGGAGATCTTTTTTCACTATAAGGTTATGCAGACAACCCGATATTCTTCAAACAATTTGGTTCACAAAAGAACTCGATATTCTTCATACCAATTGGTTCGCAAAGAACCCGATATATAGAAAGCATACCTCAGAACAATGATTTGTTTTCATGGTACTAATAAAAACATCAAAACAAAGTACAAATATTCATTACATATGGCACGACAGCAAGGATATTATCAAAAGAAATTACATATAAAGCATATCCTAATGAAAGTGGACTTCAGCTTCATACTCCTTCTGGCACTGAGTGCCGTCATAGATCTTCACGTCGAACTTTGACGTGCCAATATGGAAGTCGAAGGTCATGAAGAAGCCTTGATGGATGTCGTGGTCTTCTGCAAACCGTGACCAGCCACCCTTAAAGTACTGTTCGCCGTTGCCATCATACCAAACCTCCACTTCGTATGGAGTCCCACTGCCAGATTGTTCGCGGAGAACCGCTTCTCGCAGCTCTCGCCCATCCATGAACTTGGTGAAATTCAGCGGCAGACGCTGAATTTTGCGGCACTGCGCCATGGCAATGCAGAAGAAAGAAAAGATTCTGGGAGGAGCAGCAGGGGCAGCGGGCGCAGCAGGAGATGGAGCGCTTGGACCTGGGGCAGCGCCAGTCACCTTAGGCTTGTTCTTGCTACCAGGTGGGCGGCCGGGACGACGCTTGACAGGAGCGGCCGATGACGATCCTGTGGCGGCCGGAGTTGTGTTGTTCTTGTTCTTGCTTCCACGAGGGCGGCCCCGATCTTGCGGCGCCACCGGAGAGCCAAGGTTCAAACAAGAACCATCTGCGTCAGCCATGTGGAAAAGGGAGAAGGCTAGAAACCCTAGATGGAGCGAGAAGATGATGCGGCGGAGGAGGAATCTGATTAGGGTTTTTACCCTTGCCAAAAGGTGCTTTATTTATAAGCACGTATTATCGGGCCCCCGTGATAAGCAAGGCCCATAAACGTATTCTACAAAGGAGTTAAATTCTGCACGTAGCAGACGATAAATACCAAAAGGAGAAAAAATAAGAAGGGGAGAGTGTGGTTGCACGATATAAAAGACCTCGCCTTGGGCTCGGGGGCTGGTAAACAGGAGAAATTACAAGAAAGAAGACGAAGAGAATTTTTGAACCTATGCTTGACTACAAGTATTCAAACATAGCCTCGGGGGCTACTCCTATCGGGAGCGCTGAGCGCGCACCCGATAGAGGATGAGATAGTCAGTATCGAGGATAAAGAAAGTATATCATACAAACTTCGACTATATAGTCGACAAAATGCGAAGAGACGGGAATTGGAGGAAGTTAATTTAAGTTCGGAGTTCTTTGATTTTATCAGTCAAAACTTGGCTGCGATATAAGATTCTCGAGTTGCGTTATCGCAACGAAACTCGAATGCCGTGATTTATCATGAAGGTAAGACCCCGGGATCCGTCCTGTGTGGCCTGGTATACGCACATGGATGCGCTCTGCTGGTATGTATCCGTGTCTACGACGCAAAGAAAATCCTGGTGGACGCACTGGGTACCTTGAGAATCACTGGGATTCATTCTTTGTAAGTCCTAAATGCGGCAAAAGAATGGGTTTGACCAGTATCCCGAATTCAAATCCAAGGGGATTGAATTTGAAGTAGGTGACAAGTATCTGTTCCGGCAGTTAACTGACCTCTTGATCTGTCAGAGTTGTCAGGCTTGTTCATCAAAACCCCTTGCGAGAAAAAATATATTATGAAAGTAAGTCGAAAGACCAAGTCGAAGATTTGAAGATATCGAAGAATTGATCAAGTCGAAGATTTGAAGATTAGAGATTCAACCTGAATCTGCAATTCTGGTAGAATCTCAGGGGCTACTGATAAGGGTATAGTTAATAGATCTCGTTAGTTGAGTACCCTGGAGGCCCGTTAAGCTAGGCCCAATTGTAATGATAGTCGAATATGAGTTCTTACCGTATATCGATATTGTAATCTGTATCGGATCCTACCCGATCCTCGAGGCCTGGCCACCTATATATAGGGGCCAGGAGGGGACGGTGTAGAGGAGATTGAAAGCAAGCCAGGTTGAACACCCACGTTTACTTTCGATATACACTTATTTCGACTAACTTTTACCTTCGAGTTCATCCGACGCCCTCTTCCCCCGATCCTAAGTCCTTCATCTAGGACATTTGCCGAGTTAACCCTCGTCAGTCGATGTTACAATTTCTCACTAGATATGTAATTTTGCCTTTTTATTATTATTTTGATTGAATAGTGACTATATATATGCATCTTAGTTATGCAGAGGCTGGGTGTAAACTTAAATCTCTTAAGTAATAAAGCGTTCTCTATAAAAAAATCAACCAAGTAGCCACGTTAATATAATTGTTGGAGTACTGATGCATGTAAAATGCATACGTAAACTTTGTAGTTTATTGTCATATATTCCAACATATTTGCATATTATAAGATGTTATATTCATGTTTTGTATTGATTTATGAGAATTTTTCATTGATCCTCTTTTATTGGTTTATAACAGGAAATCCTATTTTGAGTATTTTTAAGTTTTAGAGACCTTACGAAACTCAAACGAAGCTAGGATTTTTCCAGTGTCAATATTTTTTCTGAAGAAACAATATGAGAAAAAGAAACACACGAGGGGACCCACGAGGGCCAAACAAGCCCAGGTGGCATGACCCCCACTCCAAGCCGTGCCACCCATACTTGTTGGCACCTCGAGCGTCCGATGTCGTCCATCTTGATCTCAGATTGACGGGCTTGACCTAAAAACCACTATATAACGATCCCCTGTGGCGTTCTCGAGAGGAGACGGTGGAGAAATACAAAAACAGTGAAACATAGGCTAAATCTGCGAAGATTGGAGGGGAAACACTACCAGAGTTGTCCCCGATTGCATCTCCATCCTCTCCACCATCACCAACACCGACATCATGGTGAAGAGGGAGTAGTCCACCTCTAGACTATGAGTTTATGACAGTAGCTTGATCTCTCTCTTGTCTATGTGTTTAGATGTCATATGAGCTGCCTATTATGATTATGACCATATTTATAATTCCTATGTGCGGAAATCCACTTTGGCTCCTAGGAGTATATGCACCCGCTGGTATGAAATCATTTTTCAAAATGTCTAAAATTCTGAAAAAAAATTCTTAGTGTGCATCTAGACATTTTATGTTCACTCACCAAGTTTTGTAATAAAAAGATAATTTTTGTGACCTATATAAAAAAGACATTTTTATGCTACAAAATTGCTATTTACGTAACTATTTTTTTTGTCATTTTTACACAGGCCGCAAAAAATGTCCTTTCTCACCAAAACTTTGATGGATTGATATAGAATGTTCATATGCATACCCGGATTTTTTTGCTCAAATTTTTTGATTTTTTTAAATGCATTTAAAATGTATTTTTATAATAGATGAATTTGCTCCTATGAGCCAAAACACACACATATATATATATATATATATATATATGGGAAATAGTGGGATAGCCACCATGATAGCTGTGCATATGCATCTCACCATTGGATCTAGCACATGCAGTACGTTGGTCTCTAATTCTAACACCCGGCCACTAACGCCGTTATATAGAGAGCACAACATGCATCACTCACCTTTTGTTTCTTTTCTCCTCCACGTCACCACAGATGCGTTTTTGATTTTGTTTTTCATTCATGCATGCGGATGTCACACTCGCTTGCTACCACTCACACTCCAACTTTTGTTTTCTTTTCCAAAGGTTTGCTATTGTCTTTTGTCTTTTCTTTGCATGCATGCGAACACACTGCCATCTTTTGAAAACTTTTCCAAAACCTCTCTCTCCTCCCACAAAGGTTTTGGAAACTTTTTGTTTTCCTTGTTCCAATCGCGCCATACGTTTGGGGAGCGCCATCTGTTTGCCTTTCTACAACATTTTCATACCCCCATCGAACACAAAACCAAAAAAGATCAAGAGCTCATCCGCACCCTACTAACAACCGTCTTGTCCAAAACCCCACCATATTTTCCTGCCGTCCAATTGAAGGTTCGTCCCACCCGCTATCTTTTTGTGTTTTTTTTGTTCATCTTTTTGATATGGAGCCACGCTTTTTTTGTTGGATTTCGTACCCCCCATGCATTCTTTTTCTTGCCATATCACTGTCTAAATGTTTTTGTATCTGTAGGCACAAACTCAACTGAATGAACGGCCGATCATGGGTAGGCAAGAAAGGAAGGACATTGAAGGACAACGGTTGCACTGGCGTCAAGCATCACCCGTATGCATATTCAGATATGATCCCCGAGCTCAACAGCATCACAAGTCTGTTCACCGAGAAGCAGAAGCACATGGCAGAGTCCACAGGGTTCAAGCTCTTCGCCAAGCCGCTGCACCCCCTTTTGTTTGATAAGCAGTTTCAGGTTTGGTTGATGCCTAAAGTAGACACCATGGGCAGAACCATTGCGGCGAACGGTGGAAGGAGGTTGATGATTTTTCAGGAGGATGTCTCGGCTGTTTTTGGATCTCCGTCCACCGGCAAAGAGGTGTATGATGCATCGCTAGACGATTTGCTTTTTTGCAGCCCAAGGAGGATCGAACCACACCGGCCGATTTGCTGTACGAGCTACTACACCTGCAGAACAACACTGGCAACTTGCCGCAAGAGTTCGTCCAAGACTTAGACGAGTGAAATTCAAAGCCTAACCCCCCCGGGCTGCTTTTTAACTAATTATCCACATCACCCATGTAATGTGATTCAGAATATTTTTTCTCCCTCCGCCTTGCATGAATGCGGGTAGCAACTCCATCGACAATTTTTTCGAAGTAAAACTGCCCAATCGTTTACTGCCTGCATCAGAGATGTACTGCTTGCAGAGAGCAAAACAAATAAGACGTGCAAATAGATAGCTTTTTTTCCTATAACATATCACCAAACGTGCGAGGCATAATTGTTCTCATACAATACCGAAACTCCACGAGACAAGTTCTGTTTCACAGCTTTTCTCCACATACAATACCGAAACACATCCGACATGGAAATCTTCTCCACAAATCAGAGACATGCCGTCATGCCCAACGTTCACACAGTCGCCATCGAAAACAAAACAAAAGATGGATAGCACTAGAGCTCAACTTCATGTCAGAGAAGCGGCATGACATTCGCAGACCGGTACAATCGGGTACCTGTAAAAAAACAAAACTCGAATCCACACCATGCCAAGAATTGAAGGAATCTGGAAACTCACTGCTGCTCTCTTTCCCGTCAGTAACACGAAAAGTTTCCAAAACCTACACACGCAGAGGCCCACACATGGATTCCTTCCCAGAGAAGCCACTCTTGCTGGACTAAGAGAGAGAGAGAGAGAGTACAATAGTACAAAGTACAGGCCGGTGTAGATTTTGAAAACTTTCCAACAACACATTGAAACTTTCCAAAACTTGTTGGTGCATGCATGGCCACCTGTACACAAAAAACAAAAACCACTCTTTATTGCTAACGGTGGCCACTACAAGCTAACGGTGGCATTTCCAAGATGTGATCCCGGTAAGCATGTGCTCCCCATCATCCAACGGCTGCGCTGGTATGCACAGCTAGCCACCCGGCTAGCAAATCCGCGTTAATATATATACTCCTGGGTGTACATACTCCTATATTCAATATACCTCATATACAAGGGTATTATACCTCTTTATCATTTTTAATATACCTCATTAATTATTCTAATATACCTCAATATAAGTAGTATGCAAAAAATTCCATCGGAACCCTTACTTTTTTTAATATATCACTTTTACGTGCATAAATGTAGTATATACGCAAATAATATGAGGTATATAGACTCAAATGAATTTTTTTATAAAACTCACTTTGAGGTTTCTAGTATTAACTAATAAAGTATATTAAAAATGATAAAGAGGTATAATACCCTTATATATGAGGTATATTGAACGTGGGAGTACGTACACCCAGGGATACCATCTTATTTTCCTATATATATATATATATATATATATACTTAATTACAATGGTTCTGTTATATTGCCTATGTGACAATGTCTTTCTTAGGGAGGAGTTCTGAACAACAACTAACTTAAGCCACAAACGCGAGATTCGAGCTGGAAATGAAAGACCGGAGATATTGACTGCATTCTCTACTAATTTGATGACATTGCGTATTCTAACACAACTTTGGAAAATAGGGATGAACTGTCTTTTAGCAATTTTGCTGGAGAGTCGTGCTCTGCAATTTCACCTGTTATAGGTCAAAATGGTTAAAACGAAGTAACCGAACATGGTCAGAATAGAGTAACAGAGGAGAACTACACATATGATCCCTCGCTTCGAACTGTAACGTATTGGAGTGGAGGGGACTAACCTTTGTCCAAAAGAATGACCATCTCACTATCAAGAACTGATGTGATACGATGTGCTACCGTGATAACAGTGCATCCGGCGAATTGTTGTTTAAAGGTTTTCTGGATCAAACTGTCGGTCCTCGGATCTACCGAAGAAGTTGCTTCATCCAAAACTAAAATCTTTCTCCTCTTTAGTATTACCCTTCCCAAACAAACAAGCTGTCGCTGACCTGCGCTCCAGTTTTCGCCATTCTCTGTAACTACATTCAGTTTTAAAGGTAAAGCTTTTAGTTCACCGCAATAATTGCCTAAATCATAAAGCAAAGCAGTGTCTCTTGCGGATTTCTCAAAGATATCTAACCTGTACAGTCGAGCTTAAGCTCGTTCTTTCTAACTTCATCTCCAAGATGACAACAGTCCAATGCCTAGAAAACATCAGATCATGCATAAGCTACTTAATCCATCAAACAGAAAGACAGGTGGTATTAAGAAAAACATGTGGCTTGTGCATAAGGGAGGTATTACAAAAGAAGTAAAATTGATTTTTAAAACGACTGAAGTCAATTCAAAAATAAAAATATAAGTACCTCCCAGATTTGCTCGTCACTATATTCATGCAAAGGATCAATGTTGCTTCGCAGAGTCCCCTCAAACATAACAGGATCTTGTGGAATGATGCTCAGTCTTGTCCGTAGGTCATGCAGTCCAATGGTGCAGATGTCGATACCATCTATCAATACTTGTCCAACACATGGATCGACGATGCGGAATAGTGTTTGAATCAAGGTTGACTTCCCACCACCTGTTCTTCCAACAATTCCAGTCTTCATACCTCCTGATAGGGTGCATGTCACGCCTTTCAAAACTAAGGGCAGGTGTGGTGCATATTGTACCTGCATGACATAAAAGAAAAAAGGCAACTGACTTCAGATTTTAATATTTGACATCTGACTTTCAAGTTTTCTAGAATAATCTGAGAGAACTAAGAAACGTAACATGGTAAAAGCAATATTATATTATCAGCAGGAACAACATGAAAACTGCAATTACTAACTGGTGAATTTTTTTAACGTAGATGTTGGAGGGATATTTTGATGATGAGGAAAAAAATCCAATCAGATTATTAACTTTTAATCTATGTCATAGAACTTTAGAAGCAATATGGAACTGCACATAGGAAAAAAAATATAAAGTTGAAGATACGGACATGAAGGTTGCGAAGCTCAATTTCACCCTTTGTTGGCCAATGGCAATCCAGTCTACTTTCTGATATTGTAAGGGGTGGTTCAGATGGAATACTCATGTATTGCAGCATTCTTTCAACAGATATCATTCTATTTTCCAAACTACAGAGAACAGCAATAGCCCACCCTTGTAGCATATTTAGACTTAGTCCATAAGTGACTGCAAGACCAGCTGTCTCTGTAAAGTGGAAAGAGAGAATAAGGCAATACAGATTAAGGATGTTAATGTATTTATTTGAATGTCAAAAAACATGCATGTTTACTTACTTGGGTCAATTAGAGCAGTTGGCAAGGTGACGAGAAGTATTAAGGCGAAAGCAAAAATAAAGGTCGAAAGGAAGTCCAGGCGAAAGCACAGCCACTCCATTGCAGCAGCATTATATAAACTTGGCCTAGACAAATTATCTATCAATTGGCCAGTAGAAGTGATGAATTGGCTTTCCTTATCAAAGCATCTAATTATATTTGAGCCAGTTACTGATTCGGCAAAATGCTGCATCAAGGGCGATCTGCAAACTCCAGTTAACCTTTGCAACTCCCTAGCAGCATTTATGTAATATCTCTGAAAGAAAAAATATTCTTGTGATTACAAGCAAAAAACAATAAATACCATTTTGTAACACATGTAACTTTTAATTTCGGATACAATATGGTAGGTCAAACTTGTCTTAATCTACCTAACCAAAACTTCGCTATTGGTCCTAAATCTATACAGTCATGACACTTGGTCCCTGAACATGCAAGGTGCATATTTCGGTTCTTTAACTTGGATAAGTTAGTTAATACAGGTATAAACTATACTGAATTGGTGATTAACACTAACATAATCTACATAACCATTTGAGCATTCAAAATCTTCTGAAAATCAGTGAGGTTATAGCCTTTACAATGTAAACAAGTTTTCAAAATCTGTTGAACAAAATTATTGTCTTATTCTTTAAACTAAAACCATTGGCTTACTTGCACTACAAAAAGTTACAAGCGTCATGCCCTTTATGATTGCTAATGTAAGTTGAATAGACCTGCTCCGACTCACTTATGCAAGTTTTGGGATACATGTATAGATATAATCAGGAACCTATGTGTCAAACCATGGAAGTGTCGAGAGACTCAAGACATCTTATATTAATGAAAAGTAAGCTTCTACAATTAGTAGCACTGCACGCTAATATATAGAGTGGCATATATTCATGATTAATGAAGAATTCACACCACTACCCGAACCAATTAGTCTCAATATGATCATTGCAAATTTAGCAAATCATTGCTAAAATGAATCATTAATTTCTATACCCTATAAACTAAATTTGTAGGTATTCTCTTCTTTGACATCTAGGTGTGGAACTCTCATGCATAATCAACAAATTTAGAAATACTGCATTTGTACTTTTCCCACGTATTCAAGAATGGATGTCAACAAAATTCGCATTGAACAAAACAATAAGGGACTTACCTGATACCACAGAGATGCAATAATAACGGGGACAAAAATTATGAACACTGGCCACGCAACCCGTGACATAAGAATAATTGTTCCAACAAGTTCAATGGCAGGAAATAGAAGGTAGCCCATCAGGTCAAAAATTTGAGTATCCACTGCTCTCTGATCGGTGGAAGCCTGCAATTTGTTTCAACATTCAACATTACTAAAGAATAAAAAGGAAAGTACCATTCCGAGAACATGTAACTTGAGTTTATCATTGCAAATGATTTTCTGAAAGTAATTGGCTTACTCTATTCAAGATACAGGCACTAGGAGTGGAGTCAAAGAAAGACATGGGTGCTCGGAATATGCATTGGTGCATCTTGTCAAATAGCATCGTTGCGGTCTTACATCCAGCCATGACAAGAAGTCCGGATCGTATGAAGACACACAACGAGGTAACAAGAGCTAATGCAACATATACATTTATCATTGTCAAGCTACTGACTGGAGGGTTCACATCTTTAGATATTGGAGCTGCCCATGCCATCCATAAATTGCTACCGATTTGAAGAGATTGAAAAATGATCTGAGATAGAAAAATAAGTGGCACAAGTGCTCCTTTGTATGCCATTGTAATATATTTCCAGTAGACAATAAACCCAACCCGGCCTTTCTCCCTCTCCTCTTCTTGTACCAGTTGACCATTTTGAAAAATTGTTTCTTCATTGTTCTCATCTCTTTGTTCATATGCTATGGGTAAGGTTCTTCCACTGTCACTAGGATGACCACTTTCAAAATTGCTATCTGGGAGCTCCAATAACATGTCCACACTAGATAATGCACCATTATGGGACACAGTTAGTTCAGTGAATTCTTCTCCAGAATTAAGAATCTCACTGTAATTCCCTATTTTTGTTATTCTCCCATCTTTCATGACCTGAAATATGACAGGAGGGATTGAAAAGGGAAATTTTGTGGCATGTAGCATGAAAGGACAGTTCATTTGTTGTCAGCATACCATGATAAAATCGGCTGAAGGCAAAAATTGGACATGATGGGTAACATACACAACTGTTTTTGAACCTAAAAATCCAAGCAAGCACTCCTGCAAAATGCAAATCATAGTCACTAAAATCAGTAAAGAGTATTAAGTTCTGTTCTACCCCAGAATCGATCTCAAGGAGATATTATCTCAAAGCTGATTGCGATACTGGACAACTGACAAAATCATGAGTTGTTTATAACATGACTAAAGAGAACTGTGAAACCAAATTTCCAGACATTTAATATCAAAAAATCATGGAAATGTTTAGCCAGAGATTAATTACCACTCTCACACAAGAATAATATGAAAGTTACTAGAAAATTATACCCATTTCTCCAAGTTAGTTTTGGTCATGTTTGTGGTCTAAGTAACAATTTCCACCAAACTCCTCCCTATTAAATCAATGCTTATCAGTACTAGTACTCAGATATATAGATAGACAAGTCACAGGGGAAAACTTTATAAGTGAGTAAGGTATTAACTCCTACCTTTGTCCTGTATGCACTGAGAAAAAATAAGATCTATTCAGAGACTGGCAGTATATCATATCTCAAATGGTGAGTAATGCGTACAGAGCACTTGCTGGTACTGTTTTCAATTTCCATTTTTAAAGTGGGAAAAGTTTTCTCTAAGCAGGGTCTCACCTACACCACGAGCAATGATTAATGCAGAAGAATTTAGTTATTTAAAATTTGATACCACAACCACCATCAGTGACTATAGAGGAGATAACAGAGCGTCAAAAGAGACACAGATTGTGGAAATTTTCAGTTAGAAATAAATTGCTTGACCAAATTTTTAAAAAGAGCTAAACTGTGGCAAATTGAAAGGTGAACACTGGAACAGATGCGACAACAAAAGATCAATTTATGGAGGCGAATCAATGAGTGGAAGATCTGCCACCAGTTAAGTTATTAGTTTTAGAATTAAGTTATTTCATACATATTAAGAATAATAGAAAAACAAGATATCCACACATACCTTGAATAGGTGCGATCCAGTATGAGCATCAACCGCACTAAACGGATCATCCAATAGAAAGATATCAGCATCTTGGTACAAAGCACGGGCAATTTGTATCCTTTGTTTTTGTCCACCACTAAGGTTAATGCCTCTCTCTCCTATAATCGTTTGGTCACCCAATGGTAATATACCCAGGTCCTTGATAAGAGAGCATGCTTCAAGGACCTTTACATACCTTTCCCTATTCATTTTTGTGCCAAAAAGTATATTATCTTGAATTTTCCCACTCTGTATCCAAGGTGATTGGCTAACATAGGCGATCCTACCACAAGTTCTAATCTCTCCTGATAATTTTGGCATCTCACCAAGTATGGAAGACAATAAACTTGATTTACCAGCTCCAACTGTTCCACAGATAGCAACCCTCATCCCTTGTTGTACACGAAAGTTCAAGTTCTGAAGAGTAGGCACTTCAGACAATGTATTCCAAGAGAACTGACCATTCCTCACCTCAATTGATACATCGGTGGTACCTCTAGGAAGTTTAGTTACAACATCACTAGGTAGTTCCTCAAGACACAGAAATGAGCTTATCCTGTCAAGTGATACTTTTGTCTGAATGATCATAGAGATCGTGTCTGGGAGGCCATGGATAGGTGTTTGCAGCTGTCTAAATGTCGCCATAGCAGATAACACTTTACCTGTTTCTAACGGAATGCCCAAAAGCACACAAGTTCCAAAAGTGACCATAGCAACAAAAGCTGGAGCACAAAAGAAGACAGATAGAAGCATAGCCGAGGTGTATACATTCTTCTTTAGCCAATTCATCTCTACCTTCCTCAACTCTAAGATCTTTGACAAGAAGATCATTTCCCATCCTTGAAGCTTGAGAATGCGCATGTTCTTTAAGATCTCAGACATAGCCCTCATTCTCGCATCCTTGGCAGTCATTGTTTTCTCTTGGTAATTTTGCTCGATAGTCCCTAAAGGTATATTAACCACCATTGTCAAAACCGTGGCAGCAAGGGCAGCAAATGCTGCCAAATCAAGTGCCGAATATAAGATGAGCATTCCTAGAATAATTTGCACAGGAAGAAGCCAAACATCATGCATGGAGCGACTGAAATCTCCTATACACTCAGCGTCGAGGCTCTCAACATTGATCATCTCTCCACTTGAGTTGCTTTGCCTGGACTGATTGGAGAGGGCAAGGCCTTTTTGGAAAATAGTAGCAATAAGTGATGAACGTGCATGCACACCTACTTGTTTTAATCTAAACTGCAAGTGCCTTGTTGAGCAGCCTTCGATGAACTGTGCAACAACAAATGTCAACACTAAAAAGTAGCCTTCTTTACTGGATCTTGAGCTTTTATTTAGGTAGTCAACAAAGTACTCAATCAGGTAGGGACCAACATATGCAGAAACAGTGCTGAATAATGCATACACTGCAGTGATGAGGATTAGTTTCCATGTTGTAAGCACAAGAACTTTGGCCAGCTTAACTGTTGTAACTGTTAGATGTATATTTGTATATGTGTATTTTCCCCACCTGTTAGGGGGTTTCCTGCATATTCTCACCTGTACATGTAACTATATGTTGTGGCCTTTGGCCCCCAGGGAATACAACTTGTCTATTCCTAACATGGTATCAGAGCGCTAGGTTTCGCTCCTCTCCTCTCGTTGCCGCAGCCGCCGCACGCCCCGGCTCTCCGCCGCCGCGTCCGGCCGCTGCCGCCACCTCTTCCTCGATCTTCCTCCTCGACCTCCTGCCCCGTCCTCGGTCTTCTCCGCTCGTCCTCGAGGAGCCAGCCTCTCGTGCGGCGCCTGCGCCCGACCGCCCCTGCAGGGAATCGCCTGCGCCCGTCCGCCCCTGCCCGGTTCGACCGCCCCCGGTCTTCCCCGTCCGCCCCTGCCCCCGTCCGCCCCTGCCCCTGTCCGCCCCTGCCCGGTTCCTCGTCCCCGATTCCTGCAGCCTCGACCGCCCCCGGTCTTCCCCGGCCTCGACCGCCCCCGATCCCTGCGGCTCGACCTCCGGTCTTGCTCGACTGCCCCTGGACAGCTGCCGCTCGCCTCGAGGCCGTCCCCGGTCTTCTCCTGGTCGAGCACGATCTGCCGGGAATTGGTTGCTTGGCTGCCGATCTACTCGATCCGGCTGCCCTTGTCCTCGATCAGCTGCTCTCTTGCCTTGAATTGGCCGGAGATCGTTCTGCCCTGTTCCTGTGTTGCAGTCAGTCAACGTGAGATCTGTTTGGAGTAAAAAAAAAAGAGCTATGTCTTCCTCATCGGGCTATGTTGCGATTCCTCGCTGCCCGGTGATTTTTGATGGCGCGAATTATCCTAATTTCGCTGCCTTTATGCGCGTCCACATGCGCGGTCTTCGTCTTTGGGGTGTGCTTTCCGGCGAGGTCCCCTGTCCGCCGCGCCCCACTGCTCCTACGGCGCCGATTCCACCGACGCCCGTTGTCCTTGCCTCCGATGCTACTCAGGAGGACAAGGATACAGCCAAGAGTGCTGATGCTACTGCTCTGGCTGCGTATGACCGGCAGGTCCAGGAGTATTCCGACGCTCTTGCGACTTACCGGCTCGATCTGACTGACTACACTCAGTGGATAGATGAGGATGCTCGTGCTGCTGCTGTTCTTACTTCCAGTGTTCTGCCTCAGTATGCTGCTGAGTTTATGGGTCTTCCTACTGTTGCTGCTCAGTGGGCTTTTCTTCGTCAGCGCTATCAGCCGTCTGGGGATGCTCTTTACCTGTCTGTGGTTCGCCAGGAGCATGCTCTTCAGCAGGGCGATTCTACTATTGATGAGTTCTACACTCAGAGTGCTGCTATCTGGCGCCAGCTTGATTCTCTTCATACAGCTGTGTGTGCCACTTGTCCCTGATGTCTGACTGTGCGCGCTGATCTAGAGTTTCAGCGTGTCTATGAGTTCTTGTCTCGGCTCCGCAAGGAGTTCGAGCCTCGTCGCGCCCAGCTACTTGCTCGTGGTCGTGTCCCGCTCTCTGAGGTGTTGTCTGAGCTTCGTGCTGAGGAGACTCATCTTCGTGGTGCTGGTCTTCTTGAGGTTCCCTCTGTACTTGCTGCTCGTGGTCCTCCTGTGCCGTCGGCTCCGTTGCGGTCTCCAGTGCCGCCGATACTCTCTACTCCTCCGGTCCAGGGCCAGAGTCAGCCTCAGCAGCCTCGCGGTCAGAACCGCAATCCTCGTCCTCCCTGCTCCTACTGTGGCAGGTCTGGTCACGATTTCTCTAGCTGCTGGAAGAGGGATCCCAGTTTACGTCAGCGGTTCCAGGCTCATCAGCAGGCTGGTTCTTCTGGATCTTCTGCAGTTGCACTCTCTGAGCAGGACATTCTTCAGGGTATTCGCAGTCTGCTTGCTACTCCAGGCTCTTCCTCGTCAGGCACTGCTGGTCATGTGTCTACTTCTTTTGGCACCGCGCGACCACCACCTTCTGCACAGTCAGGTATGTCCCCGTGGTATCTGGATTCTGGAGCTTCCTTTCATATGACCTCTGCGTCTTCTATTCTTTCTGCTCTTCGTTCTCTTGTTTCTCATGTCCGTGTTATCACGGCTGATGGTACCTCTCTTCCTGTTTCCAGTTGAGGCACCCTCTCTACTTCCGCTTTCTCTGTTCCTGATGTTTCTCATGTTCCTAGCCTTAAGATGAATCTTTTCTATGCTAGTCAGCTTACTGATTCTGGTTGTCGCGTCATTCTTGACGGTGATTCTTGTGCTGTTCAGGACCGCCGCACACAGGCCCTGGTTGGAGCTGGCCCTCGCAGCAGTGAGTCTCCAGGGCTCTGGGAGTTAGACTGGCTTCGTGTTCCATCTGCTGCCTCTTCATCGGCTAGTTCTCCTGCGATCGCTGCTTCCGTCACTGGCTCTTTCCAGCAGTGGCATCATCGGCTGGGTCACCTTTGTGGCTCCCGTTTATCGTCTTTAGTTCGTCATGGTCTTCTGGGGTCTGTCTCAGGCGACGTGTCTTTGAACTGTCAGGGTTGTCGGTTAGGCAAGCAGATTCAGCTTCCCTATCCTACCAGTGTGTCTTCCCCTCGTGCCTGGTTTGAGCGTTTTGCCTCTGTGGTGACTGCTGCTGGTTTCTCTCCCAGCGCTCATGATCCAGCGCTGTTTGTCCACACTTCTCCTCGTGGACGCACTCTTCTCCTTCTCTATGTGGATGATATGATCATTACTGGTGATGATCCTGAGTATATTGCCTTTGTTAAGGCTCATCTTCGTGAGCAGTTTCTTATGACCGATCTTGGTCCTCTCCGCTATTTTCTTGGGATCGAGGTCTCTTCCACTTCTGATGGCTTTTCTATCTCTCAGGAAAAGTATATTCAGGATCTTCTTGCTCGTGCTGCTCTTGGGGATGAGCGCACTGTTGAGACTCCTATGGAGCTTAATGTTAAGCTTCGCCCTACTGATGGTGATCCTCTTCCTGATCCGACGCGTTATTGCCATCTTGTTGGGAGTCTTGTTTATCTTGCTGTCACTCGTCCTGATATATCTTATCCTGTTCATATTCTGAGTCAGTTTGTCTCAGCTCCTACCACTGTCCACTATAGTCATCTCCTCCGTGTTCTTCGTTATCTTCGTGGCACGATTACTCGTTGCCTTTTATTTCCTCGTTCCAGCTCTCTCCAGCTCCAGTGCTACTCGGATGCTACTTGGGCGAGTGATCCTTCGGATCGTCGTTCACTTTCTGCTTACTGTGTGTTTCTTGGTGGTTCGCTTGTTGCTTGGAAGACGAAGAAACAGGTTGCAGTTTCCCGTTCGAGTGTAGAGGCTGAGTTGCGAGCTATGGCCTTGTTGATTGCTGAGGTGACATGGTTACGGTGGTTGCTTGCAGATTTTGGGGTCTCTGTTACGACACCCACTCCACTTTTGTCTGACAGTACAGGTGCTATCAGTATTGCACGTGATCCGGTTAAGCATGAGCTTACCAAGCATATTGGTGTTGATGCTTTTTATACACGTGCTCAGGTGCAGGCTCAGGTTGTTGCGCTTCAGTATGTGCCTTTAGATTTGCAGTTGGCGGATTTTTTTACAAAGGCACAAACTAGAGCGCAGCATGACTTCTTACTCTCCAAACTCAGTGTTGTGGATCCACCATGAGTTTGAGGGGGGGTGTTAGATGTATATTTGTATATGTGTATTTTCCCCACCTGTTAGGGGGTTTCCTGCATATTCTCACCTGTACATGTAACTATATGTTGTGGCCTTTGGCCCCCAGGGAATACAACTTGTCTATTCCTAACAGTAACGTCAAGGAACTGCCCTGCTGCAGAATCTGAGACAATCTTTGCCTTGAAGTTAGGGAGGATCCCATGGACACTATCATTGTCATCCAGTAACGGCACATCATCAAGATCTAGTGTTTTCCTTCTGCCAAGATCAAGTAAAGGACCCATCCAAGAAAAAGTGATAGTACTAAACCACCCAGCATCTGTGAAAAGTGATTTGGTGCTTGTTGCCTCAGAAGAGGAAGAAGCTTCCTGGTTTAGAAGTGGTTGCCTCATGATGAACAAATAAGTCCTGTACATGGAACACAGTAAACTTAAATAGTTATACCTTAACTTTTTAGTTTCAGGAGCAGATTAATTTTTCTGAACATTTAAAAGCACTTTGTGTAAGATTAACCATAAAATAAGAATTACAAGTTCAGCTAATACAATAATAAAACAAAAAAAATACTAAGATAGCTTTTTCTTTTGTAGGGTTAATGAGGACATAATCTCATAAGTAAGTTACATTTATAGCTAAAACATGTAGTTCAACATAAGAGGAACACTAGTCTTTTAACAGATGGGTTGTACTTCGTTACACCCCCTCCCCCAAACTTAAAAGGATAAGATGGTCTTTTCGTCTTAATTACATGTAATCCAGATTATTATTCGTTGGCCCGGCTGCTGTGATCCAGATCCAAGCCCGTTGGTTTTGTTCGCATTATACATGTTTCAGCTATCATAGAAGAGTGTATTAACATGCGTAAACATTTGCAGGGGAGATCAGTAAAATCGAAGTAGAGCTCATTCAATGAAAATGAAAAGAGCAGGCCAATATTAAATCGAATACATTTTGGTGAAGGGGTATTGCTGTCAATAAATTAATACTACCTCTTCAGAATAGGCTTATATTTAGGAACGGAGTAAATAATACACATATGGGTGACCAAAAGCACCAATATTACTAAACTGTTTTCTTCAGTAGTCTATACACAAGGGTGACAAACATAAAATACAATGGTTCTCTTAGTTTTCCACGAGACTGGATATAAGTGTCACTTAATGGATTCATGGGAAAATTATCTAGCCTGCATTCTCTTGTTAGATGTATATTTGTACATGTGTATTTTTCCCACCTGTTAGGGGGTTTCCTGCATATTCTCACCTGTACATGTAACTATATGTTGTGGCCTTTGGCCCCCAGGGAATACAACTAATCTATTTCTAACATGGTATCAGAGCCGATTCCGGTTCTCTGCTTCTGACCACCGCCGCCAGTTCGCCCCGGCATCCTCGCCGGTTCCCGTTCTGGCCGCCGGTGTTGTCCTCGTATGCTGCCCCGTCTTCGCTCGTGCGCTGCTCCGATCTTCGTCCTCGCCTGTACACGCTGGATCAGATCGCCTGTCGAGTCCCCGCCCGCCTGCCGAGTCCCCGCCCGCCTGGATCGGCCCCGTCGATCGACATCGACTCGCCTCCATCGGCCTCTCGCTGGGAATCGGTCCGCCCGCCCGGATCGGCCTCGGATCGGCCCTCCTGCTCGGATCAGCCCCGCCTCCATCGGCCTCTTGCTGGGAATCGGTCCACCCTGCTGGCCGCCCGCCCCTAGATCCACTCGCCGTCCGTCCGTCCCTGATCCGCTCGCCGTCCGCCCGTCCCTGATCCGCTCGCCGTCCGCCCCGGGATCCCGCCCCTGGTCGATTCTCCCCTGGATCCCGCCCTGGCCGATTCTGCTGGAGATCGTCCCTGCAGGAGATCGTCCCTGGTCGATTCTGCTGCAAATCGTGACTTGATTTCTGTCAGTTTTTCGTGATCCCGATCGAGATTTAAAAAAAAAGAGAGAGAGAGAGAGAGATGTCTTCCTCATCGGGCTATGTTGCGATTCCTCGCTGCCCGGTGATCTTTGATGGCGCGAAGTATCCTGATTTTGCTGCCTTTATGCGCGTCCACATGCGCGGTCTTCGTCTTTGGGGTGTGCTTTCCGGCGAGGTCCCCTGTCCGCCGCGCCCCACTGCTCCTACGGCGCCGATTCCACCGACGCCTGTTGCCCTTGCCCCCGATGCTACTCAGGAGGCCAAGGATGCAGCCAAGAGTGCTGATGCTACTGCTCTGGCTGAGTATGACCGGCAGGTCCAGGAGTATTCTGACACTCTTGCGACTTACCGGCTCGATCTGACTGACTACACTCAGTGGATAGATGAGGATGCTCGTGCTGCTGCTGTTCTTACTTCCAGTGTTCTGCCTCAGTATGCTGCTGAGTTCATGGGTCTTCCTACTGTTGCTGCTCAGTGGGCTTTTCTTCGTCAGCGCTATTAGCCGTCTGGGGATGCTCTTTACCTGTCTGTGGTTCGCTAGGAGCATGCTCTTCAGCAGGGCGATTCTACTATTGATGAGTTCTACACTCAGAGTGCTGCTATCTGGCGCCAGCTTGATTCTCTTCGTACAGCTGTGTGTGTGCCACTTGTCCCTGCTGTCTGACTGTGCGCGCTGATCTGGAGTTTCAGCGTGTATATGAGTTCTTGTCTCGGCTCCGCAAGGAGTTCGAGCCTCGTCGCGTCCAGCTACTTGCTCGTGGTCGTGTCCCGCTCTCTGAGGTGCTGTCTGAGCTTCGTGCTGAGGAGACTCGTCTTCGTGGTGCTGGTCTTCTTGAGGTTCCCTCTGTACTTGCTGCTCGTGGTCCTCCTGTGCCGTCGGCTCCGTTGCGGTCTCCAGTGCCGCCGATACTCTCTACTCCTCCGGTCCAGGGACAGAGTCAGTCTCAGCAGCCTCGCGGTCAGAACCGCAATCCTCGTCCTCCCTGCTCCTACTGTGGCAAGACTGGCCACGATTTCTCTAGCTGTTGGAGGAGGGATCCCAGTTTACGTCAGCAGTTCCACGCTCGTCAGCAGACTGGTTCTTCAGGATCTTCTGCAGTTGCACTCTCTGAGCAGGACATTCTTTGGGGTATTCGTAGTCTGCTCGCTACTACAGGCTCTTCCTCGTCAGGCACTGCTGGTCCTGTGTCTACCTCTTCTGGCACCGCGCGACCACCACCTTCTGCACAGTCAGGTATGTCCCCATGGTATCTGGATTCTGGAGCTTCCTTTCATATGACTTCTGCGTCTTCTATTCTTTCTGCTCTTCATTCTCTCGTTTCTCCTGTCCGTGTTATCACGGCTGATGGTACATCTCTTCCTGTTTCCAGTCGAGGCACCCTCTCCACTTCCTCTTTCTCTGTTCCTGATGTTTCTCATGTTCCTAGCCTTAAGATGAATCTTTTTTCTGCTAGTCAGCTTACTGATTCTGGTTGTCGCGTTATTCTTGACGCTGATTCTTGTGCTGTTCAGGACCGCCGCACACAGGCCCTGGTTGGAGCAGGCCCTCGCAGCCGTGAGTCTCCAGGGCTCTGGGAGTTAGACTGGCTTCGTGTTCCATCCGCTGCCTCTTCATCGGCCAGTTCTCCTACGGTCGCTGCTTCCGTCACTGGCTCTTTCCAGCAGTGGCATCATCGGCTTGGTCACCTTTGTGGCTCCCGTTTATCGTCTTTAGTCCATCGTGGTCTTCTGGGGTCTGTCTCAGGAGATGTGTCTTTGAACTGTCAGGGTTGTAGGTTAGGCAAACAGATTCAGCTTCCCTATCCTACCTGTGTGTCTGTATCTCAGCGACCTTTTTATTTAGTTCATTCAGATGTTTGGGGTCCGGCTCCCTTTGGTTCAAAAGGGGGCCATCGCTACTATATTTTATTCATTGATGATTTTTCATGGTACACCTGGTTGTTTTTTATGCGCTCTCGCAGTGAGGTGCTCTCTATTTATCAGCGCTTTGCGGCCATGGTCCGCACTCAGTATTCCTCGCCCATTCGTGTGTTCTGTGCTGATTCTGCTGGTGAATATATCTCTCAGCACCTGCGTGGTGTTCTTGCTGAGCAGGGCACCCTTGCTCAGTTTTCTTGTCCCGGTGCGCATGCTCAAAATGGTGTCGCCGAGCGTAAGCATCGTCATATTCTTGAGACCACCCGTGCTATGATGATTGCTTCCTCTCTTCCACCGCATTTCTGGGCTGAGGCTGTCGCTACGTTGACTTACCTCATTAACATCCAGCCCTCTGCTGCCCTCCAAGGTGGCATCCCTCTCGAGCGTCTCTCTGGTGGGTGGTTCTCCAGACTACTCACTCTTCGTTCGTTTGGTTGCGTTTGCTATATTCTTCTCCCTCCTCGTGAACGCACCAAACTGACCGCTCAATCTGTTGAGTGTGTATTTCTCGGCTACAGTGATGAGCATAAGGGCTATCGCTGTTGGGACCCTGTTGGTCGTCGGATGCGCATCCTTCGTGATGTCACGTTTGATGAGACGCGTCCCTTCTACCCTCGCCCCACCTCTGGTACCTACCCGGTGGATGATATCTCCTTTCTTTTGTTTCCTGATGCACCTCCTTCTGTCCCTATTGTCCCTCCTTCTGGACCTCGTTCTGATGCGCCCTCTTCATCCCCGGCGCCATCCTCTTCGACTCCGTTGTCCTCCTCCCCACCTAGTTCTCCTCTTTCTTCTTCTGATCCTCCGCCCACCTCACCGTTGTCTCCTTTTCCCTTTCATTATTCTCGTCGCACTCATGTTCCAGATCCTCCTCCTGATGTCCCTTCTTCTTCTTCTTCTTCTGATATGTCTTCTTCTTCTGACGAGCTTCCCTCTCCTCTTCCGGCGACTCGTCCGCGTCGTGCTCCAGACCGTTACTCTCCTAGTCAGTACGGTCTTTCTGTTGCCTCCGAGCCGACTTCTTATCGGGATGCTGAGCGTCATCCTGAATGGCAGCTTGCTATGGCTGAGGAGATTGCTGCGCTTGAGCGCACTGGCACCTGGGATCTTGTCTCTCCCCCTCCCGGTGTTCGTCCTATCACGTGTAAGTGGGTCTATAAAATTAAGACCCGCTCTGATGGATCTCTTGAGCGCTACAAAGCGCGTCTTGTGGCTCGTGGCTTTCAGCAGGAGCACGGCCGTGACTATGATGAGACTTTTGCCCCTGTGGCTCATATGACCACTGTGCGCACTCTTCTTGCTATCGCTTTTGTTCGACACTGGTCTGTGTCTCAGCTTGATGTTCAGAACGCTTTTCTTAATGGTGAGTTGAGTGAGGAGGTTTACATGCAGCCTCCTCCCGGGTATTCTGTCCCTGATGGGATGGTCTGTCATCTTCGGCGTTCTCTTTATGGCTTGAAACAGGCCCCTCGTGCCTGGTTTGAGCGCTTTGCCTCTGTGGTGACTGCTGCTGGTTTCTTTCCCAGCGCTCATGATCCAGCGCTGTTCGTTCACACTTCTCCTCGTGGACGCACTCTTCTCCTTCTCTATGTTGATGATATGATCATTACTGGTGATGATCCTGAGTATATTGCATTTGTTAAGGCTCGTCTTCGTGAGCAGTTTCTCATGACTGATCTTGGTCCTCTCCGCTATTTTCTTGGGATCGAGGTCTCTTCCACTTCTGATGGCTTTTCTATCTCTCAGGAAAAGTATATTCAGGATCTTCTTGCTCGTGCTGCTCTTGGGTATGAGCGCACTGTTGAGACTCCTATGGAGCTTAATGTTAAGCTTCGTCCTACTGATGGTGATCCTCTTCCTGATCCGACGTGTTATCGCCATCTTGTTGGGAGTCTTGTTTATCTTGCTGTCACTCGTCCTGATATATCTTATCCTGTTCATATTCTGAGTCAGTTTGTCTCAGCTCCTACCACTGTCCACTATAGTCATCTCCTCCGTGTTCTTCGTTATCTTCGTGGCACGATTACTCGTCGCCTTTTCTTTCTTCGTTCCAGCTCTCTCCAGCTCCAGTGCTACTCGGATGCTACTTGGGCGAGTGATCCTTCGGATCGTCGTTCCCTTTCTGCTTACTGTGTGTTTCTTGGTGGTTCGCTTGTTGCTTGGAAGACGAAGAAACAGGTTGCAGTTTCCCGTTCGAGTGTAGAGGCTGAGTTGCGAGCTATGGCCTTGTTGATTGCTGAGGTGACATGGTTACGGTGGTTGCTTGCAGATTTTGGGGTCTCTGTTATGACACCCACTCCACTTTTGTCTGACAGTACAGGTGCTATCAGTATTGCACGTGATCCGGTCAAGCATGAGCTTACCAAGCATATTGGTGTTGATGTTTTTTATACACGTGCTCAGGTGCAGGCTCAGGTTGTTGCGCTTCACTATGTGCCTTCAGATTTGCAGTTGGCGGATTTCTTTACAAAGGCACAAACTAGAGCGCAGCATGACTTCTTACTCTCCAAACTCAGTGTTGTGGATCCACCATGAGTTTGAGGGGGGGGGGGTGTTAGATGTATATTTGTACATGTGTATTTTCCCCACCTGTTAGGGGGTTTCCTGCATATTCTCACCTGTACATGTAACTATATGTTGTGGCCTTTGGCCCCCAGGGAATACAACTAATCTATTCCTAACATCTCTCACGGTAATTTGAGATAAAATAAAATCATAAAACTCTATGTGGTATGTGCTAACAATTTTCAGCAAAATGAGGTGAAACTACAATGCCCAGAATCATAACGCCACAGCGTTAGAGAACAAACTTGTTTTGATAAAGGGAAATACATTAATATCAAAGACGTTACTAAACACACCCATCCTATGCAACAACACTTAGTACGGAGACTAGACAACTAAGAAATGAGAATTTGCATAGTAGATAACCACCATTAGGAATGATTTCAACCACAAAGCAAATCGATGTGAAATTTGCGATTCAGTTAGGGGCCGTACGCAGGGGAAGGAATTTTTTTGATTTCTAAGATGCCTGATTTTTTTTTGATTCTTTCGTTTTTGAGGAAGTTGTTTTCGATTCTCAGTTTACTGGGGTGTGCTTAATTTCAAGGCCGTGTCATCCACATAGAATTAGATTAGTGCTATGTAACTATGTAACTATCTGTACATGTGTATTTTCCCCAACTGTTAGGGGGTTTGAGGAGGTATCGTTTCTTTTTAACAGTTTTGTCTAATTAACAGCTAACATAGAATTAGATTAGTGCTCAGTTAGCGATGCGAGCCTAGACCGAGTCAGTGGCACGATGACACGGGCCAAGCTGGTGAGGAACAAACTTAGGGTTACGTGCGGGATCGCCGGCGCCCGAGAAGACATTGGTGGGCCTTAGAATGATGGTCAAAGGGGTGGTGGCGGAGGTGAAGTTTTTGCGGGCGGGCTGGCAAGGCAGCGACGCCGACCAGTGACGGGTTCAGGATTTGGGCATAGGGAGGGCGACCCTATGAATGTATTAAGTGTCACATAACATGTAATATATATCCACATTTTTTTTTTGCAGTGATGATGAAGTTCTACTTTTTTCAAGAGATGTAGCAGAAAGCACAAAGTTCATGTTTGACGACTCTCGGTTTAATTTAGCTTTACGCTATTCTAGTAGATGTGACTGAATTGATAAATTTCATCACAGCTCTAAAGAAAGTGGTAGCCTATAGCTGCTAGTGCAGTTTAATCCGACATCTCATAAAATTTAGTCCGTCCGATCCTATTCTTTTTCTTTACTGTTAAATACTAAGTATACCTAAACTGAAACAAAACCAAATTTGATTTATGTATCTCCTCATCTTAGGACACGCAGGCATTATCACATCAGAGATCAGACAAAGTGATTCGAAGTACTACATACCCGTTGGTGATTTTAGTGAGTAGACGGTGGTAGGACCTGAAAGACTACCGCGGGCCTTCCCGAGCTAGCGCAGCAGACGTACCTTGCCTCTGATTTCCGGCCGTATGCCGCGGAATTGCACGGGGAACGGCGGCAGAGGCGATCGGCCTGGCTCCCTAGCTAGCAGGGAGAGGAGAGATAGAGGCGGCAATTACGGAGAGAGCCTCAAAGTAAGGAAGAACAAATATCAATCAACTACTAAGAAGTAAGAACTGAAACTACAGAACACGTATAATAGTCTCTCTCACATAGAACGGGATTACGGAGAGAGAGCCTCAAAGTAGAGGTACCTTTGCTACAGAGCTGCCTGGGAGATCGATACGGCCATGCGGTCTCAGCTCTCAGCGAGGGTCGACGGAATAGGCGAACGAAGAGCGGACGATAGATGGTAGATCGGTAGATCGACGGAGTCATATATATGCACGCCTCGCGCGTTGGAAAGCTGGACCGGCGCTCCTAATAACAAACTACCAAACTCGTTCAAAAGGGAAAATGTAATCTGAGTAAGAAAACTTTTAGCTGGGTGTCCTGAAAAATTAAACTTGTTTAAAACGGATATACTTTTTCGACACATAACAATTTATTTAAAGGGTTTATCTATATCTCAGTTTTTTTTAGAACGTCTATGTTGTTAGGAATAGACTCATTGTATTCCATAGGGGTCAAAGGTCACATTTATAGTACATGTACAGGTGTGCAAATATGCAGGAAAACCTTATAACAAGTAGAGAAATACAATATACATCTAACACCCCCACCCCTTCAAACTCATGGTGGATCCACAATACTAAGTTTGGAGAGAAAGAAACTATGTTGTGCTCTAGTCTGTGCCTTTGTAAAGAAATCCGCTAACTATAACTCGGAAGGCACATAGTGGAACGCAATCACCTGATCCTGCACACTAGCACGTGTATAGAAAGCATCAACACCAATATGCTTGGTGACGAGGTTCTACCCCGGTAATGCCCATGTCGAAGGGCTTTCGATCTAGGAAGCGTATTGGGGACCTGGCGAACTCGACGGCGGTCGATAAACGACGAGGGGCACACGAATTTTACCCAGGTTCACGTCCCCTCGGTGAAGGATCGCTACATCCTGCTAGCAATCTAGTATAATAGCACATGGTGTTTACAGAGAGCCGCGGAGGCGGGTGGAGATGTGTTTGTATGAGATCTACCCCTAGGGGGTGCCCCTGGTGGCTTTATATATGCAGCCAGCTAGAGTTTACAAGTAATTCTTGCCTTCTACTCCAAGTCAAAGTGCTGGACCTTGCGGGCTTCTTGTATCCTTCGAGCGGGCTTCTCCCGTGGACCAAAAACCAGGTAGGCGAATATCGAGGGCCTATTTGTAATTCCTTCGTCACTTGGTAAGCTCATGCTTACCGGATCACGTGCAATATGGATAGCACCTATACTATCAGACAAAAGTGGAGTGGGTGTCGTAACAGAGACCCCAAAATCAGCAAGTAACCACCGCAACCAGGTCACTCAGTAGTCAACAAGGCCATAGCGCGCAACTCAGCCTCTACACTCGAACGGGAAACTGCGGTCTGTTTCTTCATCTTCCATGCAATGAGCGAACCATCAAGAAACACACAATAAGCAGAAAGCGAACGACAATCTATAGGATCGCTCGCCCACGTAGCATCCGAGTAGTCCTGGAGCTGGAGAGAGCTGGAACGAGGGAAGAAAAGACGATGAGTGATCGTGCCACGAAGGTAGCGCAGAACACGGAGGAGATGACTATAGTGAACAGTGGTAGGAGCTGAGACAAACTGACTCAGAATATGAACAGGATAAGAGATGTCTGGACGAGTGACAGCAAGATAGACAAGGCTCCCAACAAGATGACGATAACGTGTCGGATCAGGAAGAGGATCACCATCACTAGCACGAAGCTGGATATTGAGCTCCATAGGAGTCTCAACAGTGCGCTCATCCTCAAGAGCAGCACGAGCAAGAAGATCCTGAATATACTCTTCTTGGGAGATAGAAAAACTATCAGAAGTGGAGAAAACCTCGATCCCAAGAAAGTAGCGAAGAGGACCAAGATCAGTCATAAGAAACTGGTCACGAAGACGGGCCTTAACAAAGGCAATATACTCAGAATCATCACCAGTGATGATCATATCGTCAACATAGAGGAGAAGAAGAGTGCGTCCACGAGGAGAAATGTGAACAAACAACGTAGGATCATGAGCGCTAGGGGAGAAGCCAGCAGCAGTCGCCACAGAGGCGAAGCGCTCAAACCGGGCGCGAGGGGCCTGTTTCAGGCCATAAAGAGAGCGACGAAGATGGCAGACCATCCCATCAGAAACAGAATACCCCGGAGGAGGCTGCATATAAACCTCCTCACGCAGCTCACCATTGAGGAAGGCGTTCTGAACATCAAGCTGAGACACAGACCAGTGGTGAACAGAGGCAACTGCAAGAAGAGTGCGCACAGTGGTCATATGAGCCACAGGAGCAAAAGTCTCATCATAGTCACGGCCATGTTCCTGCTGAAAGCCACGAGCCACAAGACGCGCTTTATAGCGCTCAAGAGATCCATCAGAGCGGGTCTTAATTTTGTAGACCCACTTGCACATGATGGGACGAACACCGGGAGGAGGAGAAACAAGATCCCATGTGCCAGTGCGCTCAAGCGCATCAATCTCCTCGGCCATGGCAAGCTGCCATTCGGGATGACACTCAGCATCCCGATAAGAAGTCGGCTCGAGGGCAACAGAAAGACCGTACTGACTAGGAGAGTAACGATCAGGTGGACGACGCTGATGAGCAGGAAGAGGAGAGGGAATCTCATCAGAAGAGGAAGACTCATCGGAAGAAGAGGAAGAAGGGACATCCGGGGGAGTATCCAGAACAGTAGAGCGCCGAGAATAATAGAAGGGAAAAGGAGACAACGGAGAGGTGGAGGGGAACCAGGTGATGAGGAGGACGACAGGGTCGAAGGCGAGGCATCGACAATAATAGGTCCTGAAGGCGGATCAATAGGAATAGGAGGAGGTGTGTCAGGAAAAGTAGAAAAGATATATCATCTACCAGGTAGGTTGAGGAGGTAGGGCGAGGATAGAAAGGACACGTCTCATCAAACGTGACGTCACGAGAAATGCGCATCCGACGACCAACAGGGTCCCAACACTGATAACCCTTATGCTCATCACTGTATCCAAGAAAAACACAATCAACAGACTGAGCGGTCAGTTTGGTGCGTTCGGGAGGGGCAAGGAGAACATAGCAAACACAACCAAACAAACGAAGCGTCGAGTAATCAGGAGAACGACCTGAAAGATGCTCAAGAGGAATACCACCCTGAAGGGCGGCAGAAGGCTGAATGTTAATCAGATAGACGGATGTAGAAACAGCCTCAGCCCAAAAATGCGGTGGAAGAGAAGAAGCAATCATCATGGCACGAGTGGTCTCAAGAAGATGACGATGCTTACGCTCAGCAACGCCATTCTGAGCATGGGCGCCCGGACAAGAGAACTGAGCAAGAGTGCCCTGCTCAGCAAGAACACCACGCAGCTGCTTGGAGATGTACTCACCAGCAGAATCAGCACGTAACACATGAATAGGTGTAGAAAACTGAGTGAGAACCATAGCCGCAAAGCGCTGATATATGGAGAGCACCTCACTGCGAGAACGCATAAAATACAACCAAGTGTGCCGGGAAAAATTATCTATAAATAGAATATAGTATCGATGGCCCCCTTTCGAAGCGAAAGGAGCCGGACCCCAAACATCAGAATGAACTAAATCAAAAGGTCGCTGAGATACAGACGCACTGGTAGGATAGGGTAACTGAATCTGTTTGCCCAACCTACAACTCTGACAGTTTAAAGACACATCTCCTGAGACAGACCCCAGAAGACCACAATGAACTAACGACGACAGGCGAGAGCCACAAAGATGACCAAGACGATGATGCCACTGCTGAAAAGAGCCGGTGACGGAGGCGACAACCACAGGAGAACTGGCAGGAGAGGTGGCAGCGGAAGGAACATGAAGCCAGTCTAACTCCCACAGCCCCGAAGAGTCATGGCGGCGAGGGCCAGCTCCAACTAGGACCTATGTGTGACGATCCTGAACAGCACAAGAATCCGCATCAAGAATGACACGACAACCAGAATCAGTGAGCTGGCTAGCACAAAACAGATTCATCTTAAGACGAGGAACATGAGAAATGTCAGGAACAGAAAAAGAGGAAGTAGAAAGGGTGCCTCGACTAAAAACAGGAAGAGAGGCACCATCAGCAGTGAGAACATTAACAGGAGAAATGAGAGAGCGAAGAACAGACAGAATAGAGGAATCGGAGGTCATATGGAAGGAAGCTCCAGAATCCAGATACCACGGGGACGTACCTGACTATGTAGGAGGTGGTGGTCGCATCGTGCCAGGAGAACCAGTCATAGAACCAGCAGTGCCCGTCAAAGGAGAATCTGGAGTGGCGAGCAGACCACGAAGACAACTGATAATATCCTGATCAGTGAGGGCAACTGCAGAGGAGCCTGATGAACCAGAAGCCGCACGAGCCTGGTGCTGGCGACGCAGACTAGGATCACTCGTATAACAGTTGGACGCAGTGTGTCCATCCCTTTTGCAGTAGGTGCAGTGGCGAGTAGGGCGACGATCCTGACCACGAGGCTGCTGGTGCTGACTCTGATGTTGTCCCTGATGAGTGGGTAAAATAGGCGGAGCAGGCGACCGCAACTGAGGCAAAGGAGCAGGCGACGGTGGAGCACCACGAGCAGCAAGCACAGAAGGAACCTCCAGAAAACCAGCACCACGGAGGCGAGTCTCCTCAGCCCGAAGCTCAGACAGCACCTCAGAAATCGGAACACGACCACGAGCAAGCAGCTGCGCACGACGGGGCTCGAACTCCTTGCGGAGCCGAGATAAGAACTCATAGACGCGCTGGAACTCCAAGTCCAAGCGCACCGTCCGATAGCACAGGCAGGTACCACAAACCGCAGTGCGAAGAGAGTCAAGCTGACACCAGATAGCAGCACTCTGGGTGTAGAACTCATCAATAGTAGACTCACCCTGCTGAAGGGCATGCTCCTGACGAACCACAGACAGATAAAGAGCATCCCCGGATGACTGGTAGCGCTGACGAAGATGAGCCCACATGTCAGCAACAGTAGGAAGACCCATAAACTCAGAGGCAAACTGTGGTAGAACACTAGAAGTGAGAACAGCTGCAGCACGAGCATCCTCATCCATCCACTGAGTGTAGGCTGTCAGTTCCAGCCGATAGGTCTCAAGGGCACTGGAGTACTACTGAAACTGCCGATCATATGCAGCAACAACACTCCTATCAGCACTCTCAGCAGCCTCCTTCTCAGCCTGAGTAGCTTCATCACCAAGAGCAGGCAGAGTCGGCGGAATAGGAGCCAAAGGAGGAGTGGGGCGCGGCGGACAGGAGACCTCGCCGGAGAGCACACCCCATAGACGAAGACTGCGCATGTGAACGCGCATAAAGGCGGCGAAAGCAGGGTAATTCGCGCCATCAAAGATCACCGGGCAGCGAGGAATCGCAACATAGCCCGATGAGGAAGACATGACTCTCTTTCTCTCTTTTTTTAGTACTGCTGGAAACTGGTCAACTAACCACAGAAGGCCGGCGGCTGGGGGCGATGCGCGCTGGAGAGGGGCGATGCCTGGCTGCAGGGGGCGAATCCCGGCGGCTGGGGGCAATTCGCGCCGGCAGGGAGTGATTCCCGGCGGCAGGAGGCGAATCCCCTGGCGGGCTCGATCGGCGGCCGACGGGGATGGCGATGAGGTTCGACCAACGGGGTGGGGCCCTGGGCTGACAGCGGACGAGGCGGGGCGACGAAGAGGACGAGGCCAAGCAGGGATCGATTCCCGGCCTTCACTGCCTAAAACGAAGAGGACGGGGCGGACGGAGCCGACACCTGAAACGAAGATCTTGACGGAGCCGATCCGATCCGAGCGGGAGCAAGTCGAAGAGGGAGACGAGTGCGGACGGGGCGACGGGCGGACGAGAACACGATGCGGTAGAGACCAAGAAGACGTCCGGGGAAGGACGACGGCGGCAGCGGCCAGGACGGGAACCGGCTAAACAGAGGCCGGGGCGAGCTGGCGGCGGCGGTCACAGAACCCTAAACCATGCTCTGATACCATGTTAGGAATAGACTCATTGTATTCCATAGGGGCCAAAGGCCACATTTATAGTACATGTACAGGTGTGCAAATATACAGAAAACCCCCTAACAAGTAGGGAAATACAATATACAAATATACATCTAACATATGTCTCAATGAGATTTTCACAAGTGTCAATCACCTTAGAAAAGTAGTGCAAGTCAAAAAAAAAGTGCAACTGACATGAATTTTCATGCAAAGGAAGTGCATTCACACTTTTTTGCCGGTCAACTGAGACATAGCAAATCCTTTATTTAAATCATAATTTAGCATCAACTGATGCAACTTATAAGAGCTCACACCCAATCACCCATCTCTGCATAGATAAACTGCATATATAGCCGCACAGACAAAAAGTAAAGAAAAAAATGGTGTAATACAATTATGAAAACTCGTTGAAATCCCTATGGCGATGGAGGGTCGATCCGTAGACTACGCTGTCATTTATCTCTCATCGTCCCGTCGTGTACACACCTCAGTTAATAGGTTTTTGTTCTGCATGCGCTGAAAAGACGACTATGAACGGGACATATTTTAGGATCCTAGATTCTAATGGGGGAGATAATGAACCAAATTTCAAAAAAATCATGAAAAATGTATAAAAAAATTATTACCAATTTTGAACATTTTTTGAAAAATCGCAATTTTTTTTAAAAAAATCATGAACAATTTTTTTAAGTTGTGTGATTTTTTTTAAAAATTCATCAACAATTTTTTAAAAAAACATGATAATTTTTTGAAATCATGAACAAATTTTAAAATTCTAAACCTTTTCAAAAACAAAAATACCAAAAATAAAAACAGGAAACAAAAATAAAAATCAAAGGTAAAAAAGGAATAAAAAGAAAAAACAGGAACAAAAAATGAAAATAGGGAGGAAAAGAAAAATCAGAAAATCAGAAAACAGAGAAGTGGGTGAAATGGGCCAGCCCAATGCGGCACGGGGGTGCGCGGCGGCGCATAGGAATTGGCCACTCTCCATTCCATTGCACTACATGTATGTTGTTACCAGCCTGGAGGAGGGATCAAGGGGAGTATACGCCCAGATCGTCGAGGAGATCGTTGCCGCAAAGGAGGAGTTTCACGAGCTCTCCTTCATGCATGAAGGAAGGAGGAAGAATAAAGAAGCTCACGGCCAGGGTAGACAAGTTTGGTTTTTGAATCCGCCTGAGGGCATTTGTAATATGCTGAACTCTGATAGTTAATAAAGGTGGTTAATCTAAAAAAAATGTATGTCGTCATCGCAGCAAGGCCGCAACCCAATTTGGCTTCATCGCGAGATCATACAACCAAAAAGTATACATGGAACTTGGAACGGTCACCATAAGGAGACCTCTTTAAATGGCAAATGAACAACTACATTCCCTGTTTTCTTAATAAATTCTTTTATCTAGTCACATGCTCGGTAGCGAAACTCAGTTCATTCTTGTGGACGGACGCGCAATCCAGTAGGAGCTCAGAGCGCGCAGCCGGGAGAAGTAGTCGCTGGCCGCAAGCAGAGCTCGCGCGCACTTACGGGTGGTCAGTATCCGCTGCACTTCCTGAAGAATCCGCAGCCGCAGATCATCGGCCTGCAGAACAGCAGATCGCCAGAAAGCAGTTCAGCGAAACCCTGCATCTGAACACGCATAGCTTTACAGTACAGCATAATAAGTTCACCTGCTGCAGGAGGATTTCCAGAGCGCCAAGCTTCGCCACCGCCATCTGGCCCGTGCACTCGTCGGAGGAGGAGCCTGCAAGTTGGCACGAGGACGACGGTCCTGAGGCGGCGACGGTCTCGACGATCGACTGTCGCAGCGCTTCCATCTCTCGAGAAAGCGCGTCTTCGGCTTGCTGGGAGGAACGTTGCAGGGAAAATATACTGTCGAGCTGCTTCTCAGTCAGGGGTTCTAGCCGGCTCGCAAGTAACTGTGGCAAACGCATCAACTTCAGAAAGAGCTAGCCAAACGCAGGGAAGTGGAGAAACAGAGTACAATTTGTTAACAAGCTTCGAGGACTGTTGATCCGATGATGGTGTGAGTGACCTTGAGAAGCCCCGATGGCCGGACGCCACCGAGCCAGAGGAAACACCGCTCGACGGGGGTAGTCCACGTTCCCGACAGGACCTGGAAGGCGTCGGCCTTGGCCGCGGCGCCCTTCAGCCTGAAGATTTCGCCGCAGCGTGCCACGATGGCGTCGATGATCGCCTGAAGTTCACCGTCTCCGGCGTGGGCGCTGACGGCGGCTCTGAGCTCATCTACCTGCTTGCTGTGCTCCTCCAGCCACCGTGCGTACTCCACGCCGAATGCCAAAGCTCCTGTAGATCGGAAGATGGTGTTCTTTCACACGAGGCAGAGAAACGAATGTGACAGTGGTTTCTGTTACCATTTCTATTGGCTGAAAGGGGCTGATCCCCCGAAGTAGAAACCAAGAAGCCCTGAATAAGTAGGAAAATAAACCATCAATATCTTCGACAGTATAGCGAATGGACTGAGTTAAACCCAGGAATGGAGAGATGAAGATCATACCTGTTGGCGAGCACGCTGGAGCTCCTGCTCCATCTGAGCCAGTTTCAGGTTGCTGCTCTCAAGCTGTTGGACATACGCCTGACGAAGAGGAGGATGAAAATGGTGGATAAATTGATGTTCCACAACAATCCTTTGCCAAGATGATCAAAGGAACACGTCGATGGTACCTTTTTTCTTAGCCGGCTTCTCCTGGACGCTTCACGGTTTTGGGCAAGACGACGAAGTGTCTGTCAGTTAAACAAAAGATTCAGTTCAGATCTGTGGCAGCTTCATCACATGATCCATGCGCTGAACGCGTAGTGATCAGTACTATGGATACCTTTTGACCTTGTTTACCATTTGGCTTGCCACTGGAATCTGAAGGTGTGATCGCATCAGCATGCCCTTGTTCGAACTGATCAGTACAGAAAGTCCAGTCAACATCACATACAGCAAACAGTTTACTGTAACAAAAGTTGCCGCAGTTTTTGCACATGCGCTGAAACTCAACTAGTAAGATTCATCATCCCAAGATGAATAGGAGAACTCCACGATGCAAAGGATTAAGAACCAACTGCAGAACAGCCAAATCGAACATAACTATAAGAGAGCTGACCAGTGTGGTAGTAAATAGTACCGCTGGGTTCATCTTGTCGATGTCTAGATCTGTAGATGTATCAGTCCCGCCGCCAGGGCTTGCCTAATCCATGGTAGATTCTTCCCAGCTACCAATTAATCCCGTGGTTAATTTCTGCTAGCAGTTAACAGTTAACACAACCAGATTTTGTTGTGCAGCTGCAGCATGCAGTAGGGCAGATAGCGGCAGGAACAGGTTTCAGAGCAGTCACGCGTCAGTATTCTGAAGAAAACATTGAACAAATCGAGCCACTCATTCAGGCAAATAGAATCCAGCAAAGAGAAAGAAAATGCAAAGATCACTGCAGCATAGGCCATAGGAGGTTCAAATATGATGATTACCATAGAATCCGAACGGAGAAGGCGACCTCTTGCAGTCCATACATACTTGGAACTTCTCTGGCTAACAGATGAACAGCGGCATAAGTAAGTAGAAGAGTCGCACCACAGGGCCAACACTTCCTTGAGAGAACTGACAGAAAATATATAGCTCCCACTTAGGATTTAGGAGCGGACACGGACCATCTACATGTCGGCGACAAATGTACAGCGTAGTATAGGCACGTCAACATCAAATATCTTCGGTATCTTTCTTCATCTTCTGCTTTCTCTCTGAGATGAAATACCCTGTGGTATCTCCATGCAATCAACGATGGTGACGTGATGTGCATATCTAGCTGCTATTCCCTCTGTTCCATATTGTAGTATAAGTTCTCGAAAACTAAAGGATGTACTCCCTTCGACCCATATTACTTGTCGCTGACTTAGTACAAAGTTGTGATAAATCAGCGACAAGTAATATGGATCGGAGGGAGTACTAGCTTAGCTTGTCGCTGACCCATATGCTCTCTTGCTCCAAGCTCTTTTCCGGCGCTTATGTGAGCATCTTTTAAAATCACTGCGCCTAGATGAAAGGTGTTAAAGAAAGAGCTTTTGGGATACAACCCATTATATTTTTGCTTTCAGTTTATTTTTGTTTTGTTGAGTTTTGGAATTTGTTACCTTGTAACAACCTCTCCTTCTCCTTTTTATTTCGTTTTTGTGCCAAGAGTAGCCTCTAATGGGAAGAAGGTAAGATTTGGGGAAGTTGTTGTCCCAAAACAGATTTCTGCGCTTCACCGTAAATATTTGTGAAAATTCCCATAACATCGGTTTGATCTGCGATTTCTTGTGCACATGCCCTAGGTTATTATCTAACTTCCATTAGTTTTGCACTTTTCAATTTGAGCAACAGAAGATTTTTGAAAAAATTGATCATTACCTGCTGTTCTATTTTGACAGATTTCTGCCACTATTTGCATTTGCCTCTTGATCTCTTTCTTTTTGAGTTCTTTTGATCGGAAGAGCTTTTAAGAGAAGTTGCTACAGTAGCTAATGTTGTACTTGAGTTAAAACTGAACCAAAAGTGGATCTAATATCTTGCATAAACTAATGTTGTTAATGAGAATTGTGTGAAGTTTTGTATGAAGGAAGTTTTCAAGTGTAGGGAAAGGAGAATGATGAGATGAGATGAAGGATGGACAAAAGCTCAAGCTTGGGGATATCCAAGAAGTACAAGCGTCAAAGCTTGGGGATGCCCAAGGCACCCCCTTCTTCATCAACAAAAATATCAGGTCATCTTTCAAGACACTATATTTTTATTGCTTCATATACTATGTGTTTTTCTTGAAGCGTCTTTATTTTTGCTTTCAGTTTTCTTTTGTTTTGTTCGCTGCAATAAATGGTTGGATCACACCATATTTGTTTTGGAGAGAGACACGCTCCGTTTTCATTGCCTAGAACACTCTAGTTTTCACTCTTATCGTTCTATGAGTGTTCTTTTTTTCTAGTACTGCGTTTATCCTTTATTTTCCGTCTTTATTTTTTTCAGAACTTGCTAGTTCTTTGTAGTTAGGTGTGTTTAGACCTCTGGTATTTGTTGATTTTCATCCTTGAGAGTTATTTCAAATAGGTTGATTGGTGTTGGATAAGAGTAAAATGTTTCATGCTTATAGTGGTGCAAAAGGAAGCTTGTTTAGATTGTGGCTTAGACTTTAGCATGTCATGCTAAATATTATTTTGATTATATGCTTAGTAGTTATTGTTCTAGCATGACTTGTCTCAAATAACCGAGGTGCTTAATGTGCCTCTGAAAGAATCATGCGTTGTTTTTATCTTATAGAAGCATAATATTGTGGTATATTCCTTTGATGCTTTATTTGGGTTGACTTGGCGCATGCTTACACCATATTTTGACTTCAAACCAATCGCCTCAAGCCTCTATGATCATTTGGTTTTTGACTTGTGATATCACTTTATGCTTTGGTTAATAATGTTTTGTCGCTATGCATGATTATGGCCGTTATTGCTCTCTTAGTTGGTTGCTCCCAGTCTTTTGCTAGCCTTCATCTGTACTGAGTATGAGCTCTACTCGTGCATCCAACTCCCAAAAACCAAAGTTATTTCAAAGAGTCCACTATAAATTCCTATGCATGGCATTTCAAACCATTTCAAGCAAATTTTCATGTGCTACCTTTTAAAATCTTCAAAATACTTCTAATTTTGTGACATTGTTTTTAGCTCATGAGGACGTAGTGGTCGGGTTTGCTATCTTTCATATTGAATTAAGTACCTCTCGACTTGCATGCTTCATCTGCTCATCATTAATTTTGCACGAGAGCTAGTCAGACCATTGTAACCTTAAAAAAGGCACTTCTCCATGGTATGTGATTGTTGGCAGGCACCCGAAGGATTCGGTTAGCCATGGTTTATGAAAGGAAAAGTGGGGAGGAGTGCCAAACTTTATAAAAGAGCATGCAAATACCAATTTTTCAAGAACTCGGAACCGCTCTCAACTTGTTTAGTATGGAAGATAACAAGAACTCCATTGCCATTCGTTGACAGGAACAATCACCTCTCAAAACAATTTTTATCTCTGTTTTACAAATAAAAAGCTCTAGCACATGTTAAATCCCCGCTTCACTCTGCGAAAGGGCCTTTCTTTTTACTTTTATGTTGAGTCTTCATCTTCTATCTTCATGCACCGATTAAGAGAGTATAGTTGTCATTCTGAGTATAATGTGCATAGTCCCAAAATTTATTATTGATTGATTCATGATTATGGTATTGCTTGTTCTTAATTATTTGTATCTAGTCACCCTCTTGAATTTTGAAGGTGTCCTATGCATTTATGTTTTGCTACTCCATGAGGGAAAAGCTGAATACCACTTTGTTATGTTTTCTATATGCTCAAAACAAACAAACACCTTTCAATGCATTATTACTCATGATCTTTTGTTTGTGTATCTTTTAATGTTGTAACATGGTTGCTATGTTCTATTGTTAGAATTATATCTTTTATGCCCATGTTTAGAGTACTTTGATCTCAGCTAGCAATGCTTTACATAGACTTAATCAAGATTGTGTTGGGTGCATGTCACCCCAAAAATTATTATTTTGTTATCACTTACCTACTCGAGGACGACCAGGAGTTAAGCTTGGGGATGCTTGATACGTCGCAAACATATCTATTATTTTTTATGCTCCATGCTTGTTTTACACGAATTGCTTTATGTTTTGTTTACACTTGGTGGCGTTTTTATGCATTTTCTGGAACTAACCTATTAACAAGATGCCACACTGCCAGTTCCTATTTTCTGCTATTTTTGTGTTTCAGAAAAGTTACACAGGAAATATTCTCGGAATTGGACGAAACGAAGCCCGAAGTTCCTATTTTTCCTGACACGAGACGGAGTCCAAAGGAGAGACGGGGGAGGGCCAGGAGGCAGCCACCAGGTGGTGTGGGCCCCTGGTCCACCCTCTGACATCGCCCTTCCGCCTATATATTCTCTCCGACGCGAAAACCCTAAAGAGTCCAGTCTCCGTCCATGAAAAGTTCCGCAGCGTCGCCGCCATCGAAGACCAATTTCGGGGGATAAAAGTCTCTGTTCCGGCACCCTGCCGAGACAGGGAATTGCCCCGGAGCCATCTCCATCGACTCCACCGCCATCTTCATCGTCGTTGCTGTCTCCCATGTTGAGGAGGGAGTAGTTCTCCTCCGAGGCTAAGGGCTCTACCGGTAGCTATGTGTTCATCTCTCTCCCATGGTGTGATCTATATGTGATCATGAGCTTTGTATCTAGTTGAATTAGTAGATGTTACTCTTCATCTATTATGCTACTCAAGTGGTTTTATTCTTGTAATCTCCGGAGACACCTTATCCCATGATGTGAAGGTGACAGTGTGCGCATTATGTGTGTCACTTAGGCTAAATTTTACGATAATACTTATCATGAGTTATGATTTGAGTTGGATGTCTCTATAAATTGTTGGTGTTTGTCTGGAACCGTCTAGTGACAGTGTGGGGTAATCTAGATTGGGGAATGCGAACTTTAAGGAGTGTTTTGTAGCCCTACACATGATTAGTGTTCGTTATCCAACCAGAGAGTAGTTCAGTGTAGCATAGTGAAGATTGATATTTATGTGTTCAATTATGTTATTATTGTTGAGAGTGTCCACTAGTGAAAGTATGATCCCTAGGCCTTGTTTCTAAGCATTGAAACACCGTGTACAACCAGTTCTGCTACATGTTTGCTCGCATCGATTTTTATTTCAGATTGCAATTACCACTTATAATCATCCATATTACTTGTATTTCACTATCTCTTCGCCGAATTAGTGCACCTATACATCTGACAAGTGTATTGGGTGTGTTGGGGACACAAGAGACTTCTTGTATCTTAATTGCAGGGTTGCCTGAAAGGGATACCTTTGACCCCTTCCTCTCTGAGTTCGATAAACCTTGAGTGATCCACTTAAGGGAAACTTCTTGCTGTTCTACAAACCTCTGCACTTAGAGGCCCAACACTGTCTACAAGAATTGAAGCGTTCGTAGACATCATGACGCGGCCTAGAAGCTCGGTGTATCTCCTCCTTGTCATTCTTGGCGGGATTCGATGCAAGACGAGTCTTGTCGCTTGGCTGGTGCGGGTTGTGTTGTTGTCCATGTGGCGTCGTGTTTGTATCGTGGAGCCTTTTGACGTTGTATCGGCTGTCTTGGCCTCTTCTTCTATGAAACCGATACACCTCCCAGGATGTATCCTTGTAATTTTCATGCAAAGGAAGTGCAATCGCACTTTTTTGCCGGTCAACTGAGACATAGCAAATCCTTTATTTAAATCATATCTTAGCATAAGCTGATGCAACTTATAAGAGCTCACACCCAATCACCCATCTCTGCATAGATAAACTGCATATATATCCGCACAGACAAAAGGTAAAGAAAAAATGGTGTAATACAATTATGAAAACTCGTTGAAATCCCTATGGTGATGGAGGGTCGGTCCGTAGACTATGCTGTCATTTATCTCTCATCGTCCGTCATGTACACACCTTCGTTAATAGGTTTTTGTTCTGCATGCGTTAAAGAAATGACTATGAACGGGACATATTTTAGGATCCTAGATTCCTGTCCCATAGCAGTTTCAACTACACGAGGTCTATCTGACGGGGGATAATGAACCAATTTTCAAAAATCATGAAAAATGTAAAAGAAAATATTAACAATTTTGAACATTTTTTTAAAAATCATGAAAAAAATTAAATGGTGTGATTTTTTTAAAAAAATCATTAACATTTCTTTTGAAAAAATATAATCATTTATTGAAATCATGAACAAATTTTAAAATTCTGAACCTTTTCAAAAACAAAAAATACCAAAAATAAAAACAGGAAAGAAAATAAAACTTAAAGGTAAAAAAGGAGAAATGAAAAAAAAACAAAAACAAAAAATGAAAACAGGGAGGAAAAGAAAAATCAGAAAATCAGATAACAGAGAAGTGGGCGAAATGGGCCGGCCCCAAGGGGCGCGGGGGTGCGCGGCGCGAGCCTGCCGCGCCGCAACGGGTGGCGCATAGGAATTGGCCACTCTCCAGTCCATTGCATTACATGTATGTCGTCGGCGCAGCAAGGCCGCAACCCAATTTGGCTTCATCGAGGGATCATACAACCAAGACAAAAGTTTAGATGGAACTTGGAACTGTCACCATAAGGAAACCTCTTAAAATGGGCAAATGAACAGCTACATTCCCTGTTTTCTGAATAAATTCTTTTATCTAGTCACATGCTCGGTAGCGAAACTCAGTTCATTCCCGTGGACGGACGCGCAATCCAGGAGGAGCTCAGAGTCCGCAGCCGGGAGAAGTAGTCGCTGACCGCAAGCATAGCTCGTGCACACTGACGGGTGGTCAGTACCCGCTGCACTTCCTGAAGAATCCGCAGCCGCAGGTCATCGGCCTGCAGAACAGCGGATCACCAGAAAGCAGTTCTCAGAAAAACCCTGCATCTGAATTCTGAAACACACATAAGTTTACAGTACTGCCATGGCCTGCATAGTAAGTTCACCTGCCGCAGGAGGATTTCCAGAGCGCCAAGCTTTGCCACCGCCGCCGCCATCTGGCCCGTGCACTCGTCGGAGGAGCCTGCAGGGAGGCGGCGCGAGGACGACGGTCCTGAGGCGGCGACGGTTTCGACGATCGACTGTCGCAGCCCTTCCATCTCTCGAGAAAGAGCGTCTTCGGCTTGCTGGGAGGAACGTTGCAGGTCACAGATACTGTCGAGCTGCTTCTCGGTGAGGGGTTCTAGCCGGGTCGCAAGTAACTGCGGCAAACGCATCAGTTTCAGAAAGAAAAGTGATGAAAAAAGAGTACAATCTGTTAACAAGCTTCGAGGACTGTTGATCCGATGATGGTGTGACCTTGAGAAGCTCCGATGGCCGGACGCCGCCGAGCCACAGGAAACACCTCTCGACGGGGGTCGTCCACGTTCCCGACAGGACCTGGAAGGCGTCGGCCCTGGCCGCCGCGCCCTTCAACCTGAAGATTTCGGCGCAGCGTGCCATGATTGCGTCAATGATAGCCTGAAGTTCACTGTCGCCGGTGTGGGCGCTGACTGCGGCTCTGAGCTCATCTACCTGCTTACCGTGCTCCTCCAGCCACCGTGCGTACTCCACGCTGAATGCCAATGCTCCTGTAGATCGGAAGATGATGGTTTTTTCACACAAGGCAGAAGAAAGAATGTGAGGGTGGTTTCTGTTACCATTTCCATTGGCTGACTGGGGCTGATCCCCCGTAGTAGAAACCAAGAAGCCCTGAATAAGTAAGCAAACAAATTAGCATTTTTCAACATGTTAGACAAATAATTGAATGTATTATGTCGAATCGGAAGAGAGATGAACAGCATACCTGCTGGCGAGCACGCTGGAGCTCCTGCTCCAGTTGAGCGAGTTTCAGGTTGCTGCTCTCAAGCTGCTGGACATACGCCTGACGAGCAGGAGGAGGATGAAAATGGTGGCTAAATTAAGGTTTCCAGAACAATCCTTGACAAGATGTTCAAGAGCACGTGAATGATACCTTTTTTCTTAGCCGGCTTCTCCTGGCAGCTTCACGGTTTTGGGCAAGACGACGAAGTGTCTGTCAGTTAAACAAAGATTCAGTTCAGATCTGTGGCACTTCATCACAGGATCCATGCGCTGAAGGTGTAGCGATCAGTTGTATGGATACCTTTTGACCTTGTTTACCATTTGGCTTGCCACTGGAATCAGAAGGTGTGATCGCATCAGCATGCCCTTGTTCGAACTGATCAGTACAGAAAGTCCAGTCAACATCATATACAGCAAACAGTTTATTGTAACAAAAGTTGCAGCAGTTTTTGCACATGCGCTGAAACTCAACTAGTAAGATTCATCATCCCAAGATGAATAGGAGAACTGATGCAAAGGATTAAGAACCAACTACAGAACAACCAAATCAAACGTAGCTATATAACAGAGCTGACCAGTGTGGTAGTAAATAGTACCGCTGTGTTCATCTTGTCGACGTCTAGATCTGTAGATGTATCAGTCCCGCCGCCAGGGCTTGCGTAATCCATGGTAGACTCTTCCCAGCTACCAATTAATCCCGTGGTTAATTGCTGCTAGCAGTTAACACTTAACACAACCAGATTTTGTTGTGCAGCTGCAGCATGCAGTAGGGCAGATAGCGGCAGGAACAGGTTTCAGAGCAGTCACGCGTCAGTATTCTGAAGAAAACATTGAACAAATCGAGCCACTCATTCAGGCAAATAGAATCCAGCAAAGAGAAAGAAAATGCAGAGATCACTGCAGCATAGGCCATAGGAGGTTCAAATATGATGATTACCATAGAATCCGAACGGAGAACGCGACCTCTTGCAGTTCATACATACTTGGAACTTCTCTGGCTAACAGATGAACAGCGGCATAAGTAAGTAGAAAGAGTGGCACCACAGAGCCAACACTTACTTGAGAGAACTGACAGAAAATATATACTAGCTCCCACTTAGGATTTAGGAACGGACACAGACCATCTACATGTCGGCGACAAATCTACGGCGTAGTATAGGCACGTCAACATCAAATATCTTCCGGTATCTTTCTTCATCTTCTAATTTCTCTGAGATGAAATATACCCTGTGGTATCTCCATGCAATCAACGATGGTGACGTGATGTGCATATCTAGCTGCAGCTATTCCCTCTGTTCCATATTGTAGTATGTTCTCTAAAGCTAAAGGATGTACTCCCTTCGACCCATATTACTTGTCGCCGATTTAGCACATCGTGATGTGCATATCTAGCTGCAGCTATTCCCTCTGTTCCATATTGTAGTATGTTCTCTAAAGCTAAAGGATGTACTCCCTTCGACCCATATTACTTGTCGCTGACTTAGCACAAAGTTGTGCTAAATCGGCGACAAGTAATATGGATCGGAGGGAGTACTAGCTTACGCTGTAGCACGGACACAGAACGTGTGATTAAGCTGTCTACCCGTCAGAATCGATGCGGTTTATCTCAGACATGGAGTAGACAGGTTGGACCCTTTCGTTTTCACGATCGGACTGCCGCGTGCAAGCATCATCCGCCGTTGCATCGTGTGTGCGTACAACAGCGACGCGACGCGACACAGCTCATGTGCCTTTGCATTAGGCTGGGTAGAGTCGATCGACCTGTCCTGGACTGAATATCTTGAGAAATCTGCTGTCGAGAAGTTGCCACTGGTGCTGTGGCTATTTCCGTGTCCGAGGCCAGCGCTACTGCATGTGGCATATATATACTCTTCATTATGTGATGTAAACATGTACAAGAGTATCTCCAGCGGCCCAACTCATGTCGGATATGGACATCCGTTTGACAGATATGTTTTCGGCCAATATTTTTATCGCTGTCCATTTGTAGTAAGGGCAGTCAGTGACCCGACACATTTTGTCTATGCAGGGTATTTTTACTTATTTTTTCCCTATTTCACCAAATAGGGCAATGTTGCAACCAAAATAATTAAAATAGTTTACATTCAAATGAACATCATAGCTCACAATGAAAGTAGTCCAACAATAAAGTAGAGTTCATAAGTAAATAAATAATACGAGTTAAACTAGCAAAGAAATGAGCTAAATTAGGAACGCCGGAAGAAAGGATGATATTGCTAACCCTTAGATAGATGGGTGCCGTCAATCTTGATAAAATGGTGGAGAAAAATGAAGATTTATTGGAGTGTGAGAGTTGCAAAATAGAGATTTGGAAATGTGAGAGAGGAGAATGAGAAGGGAAAGAGAGGTCGGGCTGCAGAAAATAGGCCGGAGGCCCTTTAGTACCGGTTCTTCAGATGAACCGGTACTAAAGGTTCAGCTCTGGCCCCACCTCTGCCTCAAATTTGGACTGAAACCCTTTCGTACCGGTTCGTAAGATGAACCGGTACAAAAGGCCCTCAACGAACCGGTATTGATGTTCCTCGGCCGGCTGGGCAAGTGAACCGGTACTAATGCACCCTTTAGTACCGGTTCATACGGGAACCAGTACTAAAGGCTTAGACCGATGCCCATTTTTCTACTAGTGATTGATGCTCATTCAAATTCGTCTGTAGTTGTGAGTATGACGATCACAAATCTCATGATACACATGGAGGAACTCATCCCATGGAGGGTTTTCTTTTCTCCACGTATCGCTCTTGCTCGTGAGCATAGCCACCACCCGCCTCCACTTCCGCCTCCACCATAGATCGGTTCCCCCTCCTCTAGCCGGCCTCGCCGGTGTCATGAGGAGTGGGGAACCCGATCTATGAGTGGAGTTTTTAATAAAAGTAGTGCTTTTGGTAGATTAAATTAGGGTTATGGTTGTCTTCTTGTGGCCTTCGCGTTAATGAAGATAGCATCGTCTGTAATAAGAGATATCCACGCCTTCGTTCGACGATGAGATCTCCTTCCCGACGTCAATTGTGGTGGTGGAAGATTAAGTTTACCTAGGTATGGTCCTTCAAATCTTGCTTCGCCAGATCAATCTTGGAATTTTTCTCATGGTCGCCGCGAGGAGTATTGTCCTTGTAATATTTGTCCCGACTGCTACGTCTTCGATAATGGTGATTCGTACTCTCGGTTCGCCAGCGATGCCGACAAGGATGTTTGGTTACTTTTCCCTGGCATACTAGTGTGGGTACTCTTTCCGATGGTGAATGACTATTTTAATGGCTACGCGTGTGCATGTAGCCTTGGTATTGCGGCTCAAATTAAAATTGTGGGAGAATCTTCGTCAGTACTTTCAGGTCTATGATTTGATTGTCTTTGGCTGCCTTCAGGAACATACAAGATAGTGTCATGGAAGAAGAAAGAGTTTGAAGATTTCGAAGATTTGCCTGTCTTTCTTAGACTTTATTTTGTAATCATCGGAGTCAGCTTATGTATCTTTACCATGTACTATTTGTTTCTATAAATATATGTGGTATTGATTGTCCAAAAAAATTCATCTTGGCCATCTTTGGCCATGAAGGGCTTGACAAGCTCATCCTCAACGATTATGTTGTGCATGCATCACCTTCCACATGGTACCGTGGCTCCATGTTCTAGCAGGTTCCGAACAATATTCCACCGTGATTAGAGGACACCAAATGTTCGCTCCACATCCTTCCTACAAGCCTCTTGTTCTTTGGCAAAACTCTTATTTTTCTCTTCTATAGGACCAAGGATTACATTTACCAGTGTAGACCACTCACGGTAGATGCCGTCAGCTAGATAAAAGCAGTTGTTGTATTCATGGCCATTGATCTCATAATGGACCACTGGAGCATTTTCCTTCTGCGATCCTAGAGAACACCTAAGAGTGTTGGAGCATGTTGATGTCACTATGGGACCACCGTACCGAATAAGGAGTGCCAAATCCATACATCCTATGATGCATCAACCTCAAGAATCACAGTGCATCATTCCGCATGCCTGCTATACTATCCCTGCCATGCAGAAAGGCAGCTCTTCCACTCCCAATCCATGCAACCTATGCTTTCAATCATCATCAAAAACCCTCTTTTATTCATTGATCGACAATAGATGGGTAGTGTCATCAATATTTGGCTCTCTCAGATAAACCTCGTTGAAAACTGCAATCACAGCTTTGCAAAACTTGTACATCAAGGCAAGGCATGTGGTCTCGCTCATTCGCAAATTCTCATCAATAAGATCACCGTCAAGAGGTAAGAAGGGAGCAGAGGAAGTCTCTTAGGAGGTGATGACGGAGAAGAGATGATGAAGCTCAGGACTATGATTCAAGCAAGGAAATGTTACTCCAGCAATAGTTTGATGATGGATCACCGAGGGATGTCCTCGGGAGGCACAGAGGGGTTGTGGGAGGTGAAGTGAGGAGGAGGATTATAGCTGAAACTTTAGGTGGGTGTGAAATGTTTGGTGATTGAAAAACATTGGAATAAGGGATAGAGAAAAAAGTGGCGCTAGTAGAGCTATGGTTGTCAAGTCTTCTGGCCTTGGTCATCAAACACTTATTTGGGGGTATGAGTAGGGCCTTGGTGATTTAATCCTAGTGCTAATCGCGGCAAGAATATATTCTTTTTTAAAATTGGAGACAAGATATTAGGAAAGAACTAATATATGAAAATAAATGTTATACTAATAGCGTAAAAATTATTATGTTGCAAAAAGGAGGGGGTGCAAGGAGTACTAAGGGCTCGTTTGGTTACGCGGTATCCCGCATGTTTTCCCAGGCCGAAGAAACAACTGGCCAAACTGGCCCCGGGGCCTAGCTCACCATTTGGTAGTCGACTGGGGGATGAATCCTAGCCTTTTCCACGATGTTCCCAAGGTGAGACTTCCACGAGTCAATAGGTGGGGGAGGATTTCCTTGGTTTGCTCGCTCTCTCACGCGATAGAGGCGGCAACGTTGGTCCGACGCTCCCGATCTCCTTGATCAGAGAAAGCACTTCACCTCAGACACAAGTGCGCTGCCTCTTCTCCTTCATCTAAACTCTCTCCCGCCTACATCATCTTTCCTCCAAGCTCTACTCCGCGTCCCTCCTACCTCTTGCGTCCAAACAACCAGGGAAATCTCCCCTTCGGAGGAAGGGATCCCCAATGCTCCCGAAATCCCCCCTAGCAGCTTTGGTTCCCTGGATATCTTATACCTTTCCACCAAACAAGCCTTAAAGCTGGTCTTTGTCCACGACATCGATGTTCTTTAGAACATCGTCGTATCGCACCACTCTATTTTCCCCAAAGCTCTAGAAAAAGGGTCACACACATATGAGTCCGTACGGTTGTACTCGCTTATTTGACGTGAAAAGATTAATGAAAAATTATACTCCTATTGTTTAAGCCCTTTTCGGGTTTAAGTAATTGAGTGGCCAAGTGTCCAATGCGCGCTTCTATTGTCCACAAGACTTCCAGGAATGACTAAGAGGGTAGTGGAAGAGGTGCCACTGGTACTGAGCGATAAATCAAATGAAAAGGCTCATTGTTCATGGTTTTGGGGTCTCTCGCCATATCCATGTCACCAATGTGGGCACATAGATACAATACCATTGATATCAACAAGTAATGATTAAACCGAAACACAATTATAATTCTACTGTTAACTATTATAGACTAAAATAAACTCCAACAACGATTGGTTTTACTATATCGATGACCGAGATCAGGCTGGCATCATTCGTTTTCTAGCTTGTCTGTCTTCCACCTCGCTCCGAAGGACATAAAAAATGTATCGAGACATATTTGTAAATACATAATCTTAACAGAGCACATGATTTAGAAATGCATGATCTAATTAGAGCACATAATTGAAGGATTTAATTAGATAAAAATAGTAAATGCGCATTTTCTAAATATAGCTCATGAAGAATAATCTAGAAATACATAAGTAAGCAAATTTTCTAAACCTGCATAATCTAATCAGATCACATAATATAGAAATGGATAATCCAAACGTAGTACAATAATCTTTAAATTTATATTTTTGAATGATTTAACTAGATATAACTAGTAATTGTAATCGGACTAGTACCACAATATAAATTCTACTCAATTTTTTTTGGAGGCATGCAATATGCAAACTTAGCTTGATATTACCAACATCTAGACTAATTACACAATAATACACCACATAATGTAGATAATAAGTAAGATTTAAATTATAAATTGAACCCTACCAGAACATAATATCAAAGGAAGGACGATGGCGACTCTCAGCCTCCTCCGCCCGCACGAATGGGTTGGCTCATCATCGGCCAAGGAGAGGGTTATATCCGCCTCCCCCTCCACCTCATGCGCCACCTATGGCCCCGCACGGCGGCTTTGTTAGGCACAATTGGTTGTTATCGGTAAAAATTCTGATATACGGCTTTTGAGTAACACATTTACGAATGCCAAATTCCTATTGGTGGGTGTCCGCCAGTGGAGACCTGATAGTGGAAATCAACTTCCACCGACGAGAGACTAGTGATGGACGGTTGCCCCATGCACGCAAATAGTGGGTCCCGTTAATAATGGGTTAATTGCCCATCACCCGAGGGGTATTCTGAAGTTGTGTATCACAATCCATCTCAATGAAAAACATAACTCAAGTGTGGGGAAAGATGCATGTTTGATATTGCAATTATAGAATTATCAGTACTGTGGCAAAAAAAATTAGAAAATATTCTTAGGAAATGGAGGTTTACTGCACGTGAAGCATTTTCTAGAAAAATCGAAGGAAGCGAAAGCTCCGAGATAACCTACCATCTCCTGCAAGCTGACATAGCTGGATGCCCAGCTCTATATAGGCACCCCACGGAAGCGTCCGTTATTTTGCCCTCCTCAGCAAAAAGGCGGAAACCGAAGCCAAACCACGAAGCCGTTACATTCCCGCCATTCCCTCCCCGCCTTCCTTTTAGCGGCCACCCCCAAATTCTCCTCCGCCGCGCACCCACCCCCCGATGCCTACCAGCTGGAAATCATCCCCAATCCAGCTCGCCCCATACAAGACCATCCCCGGCACGTTCCGCTCGCCGGCGAGCACGTGCACCCCCCCTCGGCGCCGGCAATGGGCAACTGCTGCCCAAGGTCCCGGAAGTCGAGCCACCCCGCGGCGGACTCCGGAAGCTCGTCCCACCCGGGCGGCGGCAGCAGCGCAGGCCCCGCCTCGGTGTCTCCCTCTACCGCGCCGCAGCAAAACAAGCCGCCGGCCCCGATCGGCCCCGTGCTCGGCCGCCCCATGGAGGACGTCAAGAGCATCTACAGCGTGGGCAAGGAGCTCGGGCGCGGCCAGTTCGGCGTCACCTCCCTCTGCACCCACAAGGCGACGGGCCACAAGTTCGCGTGCAAGACCATCAGCAAGCGGAAGCTGTCCACCAAGGAGGACGTGGAGGACGTCCGGCGGGAGGTGCAGATTATGTACCACCTCGCCGGGCAGCCCGGCGTGGTGGAGCTCAAGGGCGCCTACGAGGACAAGCACAACGTGCACCTGGTCATGGAACTCTGCGCCGGCGGCGAGCTCTTCGACCGGATCATCGCCAAGGGCCACTACACGGAGCGCGCGGCGGCGTCGCTGCTGCGCACCATCGTGGAGATCATCCACACCTGTCACTCAATGGGCGTCATCCACCGGGACCTCAAGCCCGAGAACTTCCTGCTGCTCAGCAAGGACGAGCACGCGCCGCTCAAGGCCACCGACTTCGGCCTCTCCGTCTTCTTCAAGGAAGGGGAGGTGTTCAGGGACATCGTCGGCAGCGCCTACTACATCGCGCCGGAGGTGCTCAAGCGGAGCTACGGGCCGGAGGCGGACATCTGGAGCGTCGGCGTCATGCTCTACATCCTGCTCTGCGGTGTCCCGCCATTCTGGGCAGGCAAGCTACCTTCCCTTGCTACTGATCTCTCGCCACGCTCGATTTTTGAATTGCCTGAACTGAGTCAGAAGACTGATTTGCTGGATGACAGAGTCGGAGCACGGCATCTTCAACTCCATCCTGAGAGGGCAAGTGGACTTCACCAGCGAACCTTGGCCGCGCATCTCCGGCGGCGCAAAGGACCTCGTCAGGAAGATGCTCACCTCCGACCCCAAGAGGAGGATCTCTGCGTACGACGTCCTCAGTAAGAGCGTGTCACTTCTGAATTTCAACTTGCTCTGCAGCTGCGTCGATACATATCAAGTAGCACGAGCCAAATGATTTTGTTTTCTCTCGCTGTTCAGACCATCCGTGGATCAAAGAGGATGGTGAGGCGCCTGACACGCTGCTCGACAACGCTGTGCTTGGCAGGCTCAAGCAGTTCAGGGCAATGAACCAGTTCAAGAAGGCGGCGCTAAGGGTACTTATTGCGTGCTGTTTCAGACATATACTAGTCTGAATTCTGAAACTGGAACAGAAGAAAGTTCATAATTAACTCACTTTCAATCTGTTATCCTGGACGAATCCTTGGCAGGTGATCGCCGGATGCTTGTCGGAGGAGGAGATCAGGGGGCTCAAGGAGATGTTCAAGGGCATGGACTCCGACAACAGCGGCACCATAACCGTGGACGAGCTGCGGAAAGGGCTGGCCAAGAAGGGGACCAAGCTCACCGAAGCCGAAGTCCAGCAGCTCATGGAAGCCGTAAGAAGGCCGAAACATTTCGATCAGTCGGTGGCTGAACCAAACTAGCTCCTGATTACGCAACGCGCGCATTACTTGTTGCAGGCCGACGCCGACGGCAACGGGACGATCGACTACGACGAGTTCATCACGGCGACGATGCACATGAACAGGATGGACAGGGAGGAGCACCTCTACACCGCCTTCCAGTACTTCGACAAGGACAACAGCGGGTACATCACGACGGAGGAGCTGGAGCAGGCCCTGAGGGAGAAAGGGCTGCTCGACGGCCGGGAGATGAAGGACATCATATCCGAGGTCGACGCCGACAACGTAAGTTCAGTTACCACGCTGATCAGCTGATACATGCTGCACTGCAATTCTTTGGTGATTAACCGGCGGGGTTTGATCGACGTGTGTGTGCAGGACGGGAGGATCAACTACACGGAGTTCGTGGCGATGATGAGGAAAGGGAACCCCGAGGCGGCGAACCCCAAGAAGCGGCGCGACGTCGTGCTGTAGGTAGCAATCAGGCGACCTCCATCTGCGTGCGCGCACTGGAGAGGATCGGCCCGATCGGCGGGGTTATCAGGGGAACACGGCCATGAACAGAGAAGGATTTCGGTGGTCAGGGCGATGAACTAATGACCGGAAGCGAGTCAAGGCCGTGTTCGCGTGTACATTTTGTACGATAATATAGAGGTTGGGTGGGGAAGAAGAAGGGAGAGCGATCGAGTGATGAACTGATGGGTGTGGGTTGCTACTGTATTTACTGGTCAGCTGTACAATTAATACTAGAACTGTTCATACCATTTGCTGGTGGTCGTCGTGATCTGTTGGAGTGTTTTGAGAGCGCAGCTAGGAAGCACTAGTATATGGAAACAACGTAGAATTCAACTCCGATGCCGAGTTTGATCAGAACAACTGTGAGACTGGAGCAACACGGGGCAGCCATCTTTCAGACATGAACCTGTGGGGCATACTCCCTCGGTCCATAAATAAGTGTATATTTAGCTTTAAAATATGTCGTAAAATAATGTATTTCTTTCTTTTCAATGCATTTCTAAATCAAAAAATTACTTTTCTCATCACACGAGGAATCAAGCTCAATTACATTTTGTTATTTTTCTACATGCACTTGGCTCATTAAAGGTGGCGAAATTAAAACGAAGAGAGATGATGGATGACACCTTCCTAACACAAAAATATTATTTTTGTTGAAAAACGCATAAGTACACTCTTTTGTGTACAAAGGAAATATCCATCATAGTGAACACAGAAAACCTGGCCAGGCTAATATAGTGCGTGATTGGTAGGCCGCACGATGTTAGACTACGCCTTGGGAGACAAATTCGTTATGTTTGGATGCCCGCACGCCCTCTAGGCCTTGTCAACATGGTGATTAAATCAACACTGCCTGTGAAAAACTGCCGAATTGGTCGTCTCTTGGATCCAAAGCACTGGAAAGCGCAAAGCAACGACTTGGCTGCACGTGTGAGACATGTAAACACCGTGTCACTTCGGTAACACATGCCATAATTCCCCTCACCCTCCCTCCTCTCACTCTATACTGCCATCTTGCCGGTGGTTTCTCTGCTCGTGCTAGCATATTGCGACGCTGCGACAACCGACTGATGAAGATCTGAATGGCGACCTCGAATGCTACCTCGGCCGCGACCGTCCGTGAGACGGTTGCTCGACCTCGACCATTAGTGAGATCATTGCCTCGGCAAAAGGGGCTTCATCGACTCATCCAGTTCAGTAAGCCCTACTCCCATCGTTACAAGATTATACGGGCATAGATATGCATCTACATGGTTAGTACACTGTGTTAGATGACATGCATTGTAGATTTGTGACTGCAACCTCTATCTTAGGGTTTGATACATAAATTATTACAACTATACTCTGATAAGTGATATGTGCTCTCTCTCTCTCTCTCTCTCTCTCTCTTGTTGTAAATCGTTGTTTGATTTGACTCTCTGCGGCTGTATGCACTTGTGACCAGGAGGTCACAGGTTCAAGTCATGGAAACAGGCTCTTGCAAAATTGCAGGGAAAGGCTGCGTACAAAGACCCCAAGTGGTCCGACCCTTCTCTAGACCCCGCACAAAGCTTGAGCTTCATGCACCGGGGCTGCCCTTCTTTTTATTCCGCACTCATTATCTATTATGAGGAACTAGCATACCATTTTCGTTGTTTTTCACTGCTTTTCAACATGTGCCACATTTAAGTTGTAGGGATACCCTTTAGTGCCTAGTGTTGTCCTCACGGAAAATTACTTCTCCATGGTCCCATGGTACTAAGGGATCATCTCATGCGGATTGTATGATGATTTCTATCATATGGTCAATGATTAAACTGTGGCACTACCTATGTTGAGGGATGATCTGCATTTACCTAGTACAGTGTACAACCACATTGGTTCCATATGATCCTTGGTAATTGTTGGATCATCTCTGTGATTGTGTGTGCTTTCTTACTATGAGGCCTCCAATTATGTATTTTCATTTATTTGTTTACTAAGCAAAGGATTCATATTTGGAAGTATCTATTAACATATGTGCCTACAATACCTAGTAGTGCACACTAGTTGTGATGTGCATTCATCCTAGTATTGTAGGGACATCTACTAGAACTGTTGTGTTGTATAGTTGGTGTATCAGGCTTGATTTATGTGTTTGCGTGAGCCAATTATTAAACTCTCCCTTTTTGTTTCAAGGGTTGGTCTAAAGTACATAGTGGAATGTACAACACCATTGGTTGTGTATTTGTCATGTTATGCTAGATCCAACTCTTGGAACTGAAGTACATTATGTGCTTTGTTTATATGAGACACTATCTTATTAATGTTCATTGATTTTCATGTGTTTTGCATTAGGCATAATACTAGTGCATGCTTGTGTGAGGCTCTTAGTGATGTTTGTTCTCTTTTGCAGTTGATTTTCATTAGCCAATGATTAAAATATATCACATTGAAATCATAGGATGGTGTGATTGGACCTAAACTTGTGTGCAAACAAATTGGTTGTGCATTTCTTCTAGTTCCAGTCACACTAGCTCTATCAATTCGTTGTGCTTGTTATTCTGAGCAGTTATCTTTGTTGTTCATTGCTAAGCATCTCTTCTTGGAATTTTTCTAGGCTCTCCAACTTGGTGTCCCCGTGGAAGTACCTGAACAAGGATCAAGCAAGAGGCCAGGAGGAAGGCTGAGCAGTGTTGCCATTTGCATGAAGAGGTCTCACCTATCCTATTCTTCAAGGTATTGATGGAGCGCGGGTTAGGGATGCTTCATGTCCCCGACGCCTTTAGGCCATAGTTGGGGCTGGTCTTGGGGAAGATCACCATTAGGACATCCACTGGCTACCATTGGGACATCCAGGTGAAGGATGTCAATGGCAAAGCCATCCTCGGTCAGGGTCAGCCAGGATTTGCCAATTCTCATAAGATGCAGAATGGGTAATTTGATGTTTTCAAGAAGATCTCTCGGGAGTACAAAGTGGTCATCTTCGACTACTCCGGTTGCGAGGTGTCAAGAAATGATGTGAGCACGAAGAATGCACCAGTAGGATCATCTAGGAGAAAGAAGTGTGAATTCTTGCATCTATTCCATCCCGAGGTTGTTCTTAGTTTGTACTGATGATGCTGAACTATGTACGTGTATCTCTTATGTCTACTCGTATGCGTTATGTAAATTACTATGGTTCGTAGTCTAATTATTATTTTTGCCTAGTATCTATATCAGTTTTTGTTTATGGATGTGTGTGTGGTAACCTCATCACTCTTGAGAAGAAGTTACCATAGCGACCCAATGGGAGACAACAAAACACACACACGGTTGCATTACTCTTGCACTAGACATTGATGTGAACGCCACCAAACAAAGTGGACATGATGACTCACATACCATTTTGGGTGGACATGCCTCCTAGGGCTTAGCTAAGAGAGCGCTAAAATGGTTGTCGCCTACCAATCATGCATGTACCATATGAGATGTGAGGTGCTTGCGCATTTTAAAACATCGATACAACAATCTCCTGCAGTTAAGTTTGCTTAGGTGAGTTTATATATGTACGATTCTGAATGTGTAGCGCATGAAGCTGAAACACATCGACTAGAAAAGCGACCAAATTGAATTAGTTTAGCAACTGTACCTCAAAATAACCTATTTTGACAATAAACACAAAACTACCATTTTTCGTGATGTTTCATGCTCCATAGCGCCGTGCTCTATAGCACGACACCCTACCGTGCTATGGAGCATTACGTAGTGAAACTGTGAAATAGAGTTTTGTTTAGAAGGATTGTTTTAAAATTAGTTTGAAAATAATTTTATTTTGTTGTGAAGATGGAAAAGAGATTAGTTTTGTTGTTTTTAGGTGGCATCACGAAAATGTTCTCTTTACCACAAAAAAAACACGAAAACGTGCTACTAGGTGTAACTTTAGAGGACAGACTGAGCCGCACTAGTAGAAAATGGGTCTTTGGTCCAGCACCAAAATGACATCTGTCTCGGTTTGGTTTGTCAATGGGGACCAATGACAGGCATCGGTCCCGGTTCGTGCCGCCTGGTGGTCGGTCCCGGTCTATTTCAGAGCATCGGTCCCGGTTTGTGGCATCAACCGGGACCAATGCCCCCCCTCGTGGCACGTGGCATCTCTGCGGAGCATTGGTCCCGGTTCATGCCACGAACCAGGATCAAAGACCCTCCCCTGGCTATAAATAAGCCCAGCCCTTTGCCACAAAATTTTGCTGGATTGTGTGTGAGGTGTGGGTGCTAGCTTTTTTTCCTTTGATTGCACACAAGGTGTTCGACGAAATGTCCAAGCCACACTTAAGTTCGCACAACACGGTATCCTCGGCCGAGGTTAGCAACCTTATCTTCTTCATCTGTAACTGATACAAAAATATTGCATGTGTTCATGTAGGGTGGTCATTTCACTATTCACGATGTTATTGTAATAGTTAATTATTATGACGCAGATCGATGTGCGGATGCGATGGATGTACGACGACCGACGTGATTCTGATTTTATTGCAGGCCTGCATAAATTTATCGATGTGGCTAAGGCAAACAAAGTGGATAATTTTATGCCTTGTCCCTGCGTCGACTGTCGGAATGTGACGGAGCACTCTGTCCCGAGAATCCTTCAAAGCCATCTGCTTCGGAGAGGTTTCATGCCCGGATATTATTGTTGGGCCATGCACGGAGAAAGAGGGGTTAGGCTGGAAGAAAATGAAGAAGAGGATGATGACAGCTATCCTATGTCGCCTAAAGAATACGGTGATACTGCAATGGAAGACAATGAAGAAGAGGGAGGCGGCAATGAAGAAGAACAACGGGCATCGGATGAGCCCGGTGATGGTCTTGGTCGGGTCATTTCTGATGCAAAGCAACAATGCAATACAGAAAGGGAGAAGCTGAAGTTGGAGGCCATGCAAAAGGATCACAAAAAGTTGTTGTACCCAAATTGCGAAGATGGCAGCACAAAGCTCGGTACCACACTTGAACTGCTGAAATGGAAGGCAGAGGCTGGTTTATCTGACAAGGGATTTGAGAAGTTACTGAAAATAATGAAGCCGAAGCTTCCAAAGGATAACGAGCTGCCCGAGACAACGTACGAAGCAAAGAAGACTACCTGCCCTCTAGGATTAGATGTGGAGAAGATACATGCATGCATTAATGACTGCATCATGTACCGCGGTGAGAAGTACGAGAATATGGATAAATGTCCGGTATGCACTGCATGTCGGTACAAGTTCAGACAAGATGACCCTGTGATGTTGAGGGCGATGACGAGCCCCCCAGGAAGAAGGTTCCTGCTAAGGTTATGTGGTATGCTCCTATAATACCACGGTTGAAACGTCTGTTCAGAAACAAAGAGCATGCTAGGTTGTTGCGATGGCACAAAGAAGAGCGTAAGAAAGACGGGAAACTGAGACACCCCACCGATGGGTCGCAGTGGAGAAACATCGAGAGAAAGTACTCGAACTTTGCAGGTGACGCGAGGAACTTATGAATTGGTCTAAGTACAGACGACATGAATCCTTTTGGGGAGTAGAGCTGCAGTCACAACATCTGGCCCGTGACTCTATGTATCTACAACCTTCCTCCTTGGTTGTGCATGAAGCGGAAGTTCATTATGATGCCAGTGCTCATCCAAGGACCGAAGCAACCCAGCAACGACATTGATGTGTACCTAAGGCCATTAGTCGATGAACTTTTGCAGTTGTGGGCAGAACCGGGTGTAAAGGTGTGGGATGAGCACAAACAGGAGCCATTTGACCTACGAGCGTTGCTGTTCGTAACCATCAATGATTGGCCTGCTCTTAGTAACATTTCAGGACAGTCAAACAAGGGATACAATGCATGCACGCACTGTTTAGATAAGACTAAAGGTACATATTTGGATAAATGTAAGAAGGTTGTGTACCTGGAGTGTCGTAAATTTCTTTCGACCAATCATCAAGTAAGAAAAAAAGGCAAGCATTTCAACGGTGAGGCAGATCACCGGAAGAAGCCTAAGCTCCCTAAAGGTGCTGATGTATTTGGTATGGTGAAGGACCTAGAAGTAATCTTTGGAAAGGGTCCTGGCGGTCAATCTGTTCCAAAAGACCCCATTACCGGACACACGACCATGTGGAAGAAGAAATCTATATTTTGGGAGCTTGAGTATTGGAAAGACCTAGAGGTCCGTTCTTCAATCGATGTGATGCACGTGACGAAGAATCTCTGCGTGAACCTGCTAGGCTTCCTGGGCGTGTATGGGAAGACAAAAGATACACCAGAAGCACGGGAGGACCAGCAACGTATCAAAGACCCATACAACAAGCATACTTATAAAGGCCATCAATACTTAAGCAGCTACGCTTTTACCAAAGCAGAGAAGGAAATCTTTTTTGAATGCCTGAGCAGTATCAAGATCCCAGCTGGGTTCTCGTCAAATATAAAGGGAATAATAAATATGGCAGAGAAAAAATTCCAGAACCTGAAGTCTCATGATTGTCACGTGATTATGACGCAGTTGCTTCCGGTTGCATTGAGGGGGCTTCTACCGAAAAATGTTCGAGTACCCATTGTGAAGCTATGTGCATTCCTCAATGCAATATCTCAGAAGGTGATCGATCAAGAAAGTCTGGAAAGGCTACAAAAGGATGTGGTCCAATGTCTTGTCAGTTTTGAGTTGGTGTTCCCCCCGTCCTTGTTCAATATTATGACGCATCTCTTAGTTCACCTAGTTGAAGAGATTTCCATTCTCGGTCCTGTATTTCTGCACAATATGTTCCCCTTCGAGAGGTTCATGGGAGTCTAAAAGAAATATGTTCGTAACCGTGCTAGGCCAGAAGGAAGCATCTCCAAGGGCTATGGAACAGAGGAAGTCATTGGGTTCTGTGTTGACTTTCTTCCTGACCTTAAGCCGATTGGTGTTCCTGAATCACGGTATGAGGGGAGACTGAGTGGAAAAGGCACGCTAGGAAAGAAAGCAATGATATTTAGGGACAGAGATTCTTTGAATCAAGCACACTACACAGTTCTACAAAGTTCTACCTTCGTTGCTCCGTATATCAAGGAACACATGAATGTTTTACGCTCCAAGTTCCCGGGGAAGGATGACTACTGGATTAAAGAAAATCACATGGAGACTTTCGGCACTTGGTTGCAATTACATCTCATGAATGACACCACTATTGGAGATCAGCTCAACTTGTTGGCTACGACACCATCTGCGACTGTATTGACATTCCAAGGGTACGAGATAAATGGGAATACATTTTACACGATCGCCCAAGATAAAAAGAGCACTAACCAAAACAGTGGTGTCCGCTTTGATGCAACATGTGAGAATGGGAAAAAGGACACATACTATGGTTACATAGAGGAGATATGGGAACTTGACTATGGACCTACTTTTAAGGTCCCTTTGTTTCGGTGCAGTTGGGTCAACATGAATGGAGAAGGGGTAAAGGTAGACCAGCTGTACGGAATGACAACAGTGGATCTCAAGAATCTTGGTTACAGAGACGAACCATTCGTCCTAGCCAATGATGTGGCTCAGGTTTTCTATGTGAAGGACATGTCCTCCAGACCGAAAAAAAAGAAAAAATAAGGAAACGAATACATCAGACGATGAGCCCAGGCGTCACATAGTTCTTTCAGGGAAAAGAAACATCGCGGGAGTCGAGGACAAGGTAGTCATGTCAGCAGATTATGATAAGTTTGAAGAAATTCCGCCCTTCACCATGAAAACTGACCCTTGCATCCCGTTAAATAATGAAGATGCTCCATGGTTACGACCTAAGAAGCGATCATAGGCAAGGGATCAACATACGCGACGAAGGATTCATACCCTAAACCCTAAACCCTATGTAAATCTATGTAGGGTCTTCTATTTTCGTGCCCTTGGGTCCTTAGTTGTACTTAGTTTTCCCCCGCTCTTTAGTTTTTCCTCAGTTTTCCCCAAGCCCTTGTCTGAAACCCTCACAAGGAGCTCGGACGGGAGGAATCCCGTTCAGTTGACCGTTCCATGCTGACGAGTGGGGCCGCGTTGTGTGGGGCTGGTAGAAAGGGACTGCGTGGGACAGGACGAGACCGTATTTGGTCATACGAGCGGAGCGGGGGCCATAGCGTGTGGGGCCGTAGCGTGTGGATCCGTGTGGGTCCGGGACGTGGGCACAAGTGGTTTCTGTCTCTTTCGCCCAGATTAGCAGTTTTCAATGCACCTTTTTCCTCTCTCTCGCTCGATCTCATTCATTCTTGATTGACCAAATTGGTAGCAAATCTAGAGCAGCTTCTCCTTCTATTTTTTAACGCCATTCATTTCTTTATGCCTTCGTTTTTACCCAATCAGGTAGGAAATCTAGGGCACAAATCCAGAGAAAATATAGGATAAGCTGCATACAACAGCCAACATAGCATAGATATATTCACGACAGATCCAACAGTACTACCGATAGATCCAACATAAGCCACATTTTACATGAATTTAAGCTGCTTGGAGGCTGCGCAGGTGAATCCCAAGTGCTTTGTGTTGGGCCATGAACGCATGCACGTTCATGGTCGTTCCAACTCTAGCGCCGCCTCTGCCAATGGATTCAGCATGGTTCACCAGGCAGTTGAGGTCGGTGGCGCGGAGCTTCATGTTGCAGAAGGGGCACCTGTAAACGCCTCGAGCAAAGTGGCCATCGTAATGGCCGGACTGCAGCCTCCTGAGGACGTGACGAGTCTTGGTGTGGAAGGACTCGTCGTCGCTGTCGACGTCGCTGCTCTGCACCTGTCACGTAGCACCAAAGATCGTGCAAAAAACACGGAGTTAATTGCAACGATGATGGAACAGAGAGTGAACAAAAGATCATGCATGATAATATGGGCACGAAAAAAAGAGGTAGCCTTAGTTACATTGGACACACTTATATCCAGGATTTGAGTTACTGAACCAAAGATCATGCACAACAAATTTGTACACACCAATTGTTCACTAACCAAACCCTGAATCCATTTGTGCCCAAATATTCATCATCATCCACACAAATTAACCGGATGGGATTGATTACTCACATAAGTTAACCGAATCTTAAACAAAAGCAAATCACAAACACTAATAATGCAAGATCTAGAACTAGGAACAGACAAACCCTAATAATGCAAGATCTAACACAAAAGGATTGATCTAGGAACAGACGAACCCTAATAGCGCAAGATCTAACACAAAAGGATTGAACTAGGATAAGAACAAGGGAACAAAGGGTTACCTCCGGCTCGTCGTCGACGATGCTGGTGTCGTAGGGGTTCTCCGGCGCGATGTACAGCACTGGTTCGTATGGGTCCCAAGCGACGGGGGCCTGGACGGGGGCGGCGGCCGATGCGCCGGCGGCTACATCGGAAGCAGCGATGGGGGCCTGGACGGGGGCGGCGGCCGATGCGCCGACGGCTGATGCGCCGGCGGCTACGTTGGAAGCGCCGACAATGGGCATCTCATTCTTCTCCATCGCCGGTGGTTTTCTTCGGGGTTTTTTCTTCGGTTGTGGAGAAGATGATGGGACAGGAGAGGCGGTTGCAGTGAGAATGAGAGAGTGGGCGAGCGTCGAGGGAGAGAAAGAGGGGCTCTATAAAGATGAAGGTGGCGTGTACCGCAACACGCGTCCGCTATGCACGGCTGCAGCGTGCACCGTGACACGAGGCTAACCCTAGGACATTTGGTGTGCTCAGTTATAACCTCGGGCCTTATACAGAAATTTTATCTGTACTCAGTTTTCCCCTTGAGTACTTAGACTGGCAAGTGCAATATACTCAGTTTTACCCTCAAGTAGCTGGTCAACAGAGAGTCAACAAATGAGATTAACATAGCTAATTGAGTCATTTCATGCACAAAAAAATCCAAAAAAAAATAAAAACATAGTGGCACCTACTCATGGAGTCTTCCTACGCAACCTGCCACCTAGGAAACCTTAACAAACATAGATAAATCAAGTTTTACCACAAATTGCCACTTCTCAGAATCACTAGTAGCTATGAAGATGCATGGTTTTCCACTCAAACCCCTTTTTAAAACATCTTCCCCAAAACATAGTTTGTCTAAATGAGGCCATAATTGTCACACTCATGTATATTTGAATTGCAAATAATTTGATGTAGCCCAATATGAATTATATTGTACAAAACACACATTTTTCATTTTGTAATTCTTTTGTTTGAATTCCTTAGTCTATTTACTATTTACGTGCCCTTGGTTTCTTAGTATTACTCAGTTTTGCCCTCAAGTACCGTCACAAATGCTCACAGAAGCCCAAACTTATCCTGATTGGTTGAGCCGTTGTCACACGGATCGACTCCACCAACCATTGATCCACTGATCTAACGGGCAGTATACCCCTCTCCGTCTCTTCGTGGCCACTCCTCTCTCTTTTCGTGGCCACCCCTCTCTCTCTGTCGGTGGACAGTGCCACCCCTCTATTTATGTGCAATAACGAGTTTGCCACGTAACTATATTCCCTCTATTTATGCATTATTTCCACGATCTAAAAATGTTAAACTAAAAAGTGGTATAATTTTGGTGTAAACAAGAGACATACATATTTGCGGATTTCGGTGAATGCATTATTTGTCACCCCTCTAACAATTATCAACTCTCTTTAGCATTCCTTTTCTTTTAGGGAATATAGTTTTGGTAATTTGAAACGGCCCAAAAGTGGTATAATTTTGGTATAAACATGAGGCATATATATTTGAGGGATTTCGGTGAATGGATTATTTATCACCCCTCTAGCAATTATCAACTATCTTTAGCATTCCTTTTCTTTTAGGGAATATAGTTTTGGTAATTTGAAACGGCCCAAAAGTGGTATAATTTTGGTATAAACATGAGACATACATATTTGGCATATTTGGGGGATTTCGGTGAATGGATTATTTATCACCCCTCTAACAATTATCAACTTTCTTTAGCATTCCTTTTCTTTTAGGGAATATAGTTTTGGTAATTTGAAACGGCCCAAAAGTGGTATAATTTTGGTAGAAACATGAGACATACATATTTAGCATATTTGGGGGATTTCGGTGAATGGATTATTTATCACCCCTCTAACAATTATCAACTTTCTTTAGCATTCCTTTTCTTTTAGGGAATATAGTTTGGGATATAGTTTTGGTTATTTGAAACGTCCCAAAAGTTGTATAATTTTGGTATAAACATGAGACATACATATTTGTGGAATTTCGGTGAATGCATTATTTGTCACCCCTCTAACAATTATCAACTATCTTTAGCATTCCTATATTCCCTAACACTTATTTTTTTGGTAATTTCGGTGAATGCACACACTAACTTTGAAAAAAACTACAAGTACATGTAACTAAATAATGGATTTGTAACAAGGGATCCCTTGTGACGAGGGTTAAACTCGACAAATGTCCTAGATGAAGGACTTAGGATCGGGGAGATAGGGCGTCGGATGAACTCGAAGGTAAAATCAGTCAAACAAGGTGGCTATAAAAGTAAACGTGGGTGTAGAACCTGGCTTGCTTTCAATCTGTCCCACACCGTCCCCTCCTGGCCCCTATATATAGGTGGCCAGGTCTCAAGGATCGGGTGGGATCCGATACAGATTACAATATCAACATACGACATGAACTCGTATTTTGACTAGTATTACAATTGGGCCTAGCTTAACGGGCCTCAGGGGTACTCAACTGACGGGCTCTATTATCTATACCCTTATCAGTAGCCCCTGAGATTCTACCAGAATTACAGATTCGGGTTGAATCTCTAATCTTTAAATCTTCGACTTGATCAATTCTTCGACTTCTTCATATCTTCAGATCTTCGACTTGGTCTGTCGACTTATTTTCATTATAATACCTTGCAAGGGGTTTTGATGAACAAGCCTGACAACTCTGACGGATCAAGAGGCCAGTTAACTGCCGGAACAGATACATGTCACCTACTTCAAATTCAATCCCCTTGGACTTGAATTCGGGAAACCGGTCAAACCCATTCTTTTGCCGCATTTAGGACTTACAAAGAATGAACCCCAGTGGTTCTCAGGGTACCCAGTGCGTCCACCAGGATTTTTCTTCGCGTTGTAGACATGGATACATACCAGCAGAGTGCATCCATGTGCGTGTACCGAGCCACACAAGACGGATCCTGGGGTCTTACCTTCATGATATATTTCAATCACGGCATTCGAGTTTTGTCGCGATGACACAACTCGAGAAACATATGTCGCAGCCTTGTTTGACTGTTCTAACGTGTCAGAGTTTTGGGTTATTCAACCTTAATTAATAAAACTCTCTCCCGATGGTAGTAATGATATCCGTAGAGTATCTTTGCATCCTTTCCTCCATTGTTCCTCGTAAAACATCGTCGGGTGCGCGCCCAGTGCTCCCGATGGGAGTAGCCCCCGAGGCTATAGTCGAAAAACTTATTTCGAGTATAGGCTCAAAGACAATGTGCCGTCTTTCATGTTATGAGAACATAACTCAATAAAATCGTCGGGTGCGTGCTCAGCGCTCCTGATGGTAGTAGCCACTTTGGGATTTAAATGCCCGCAAGAGATTTAAATTTGAATTTTTGAAATTTTCCACTTTGGGTGATCAGCATATGAGCCAAGGTATCCAGTGGTATTTTTGTTCTGAAGAAAGGATGAGTTTTGTAGAAATCTTATTTCAAATTTTTGGTATTGTGACTGATTCAGATTCAAAGTTTGGTTGATGTTTGAGTCAAGTTCTGGTTTGAGTTTTGGGTAGCCACTTCTTGGTTGAGTTAGTATATGACTTGGTTAAGCTCAACGAACTGGCCAAACATGGAGGTGAGTTACAGATTTCTTAATCCAAGGGCTCAAAGTAGGGTAGTCAAACAGATTTCCTAGATCATCTTATTCTTCTCTTTTTCTTTCTTTCTTTTGTTTCTTCTTTCTTTGGTTCTTATAATTATTCTCACTTGCTTCTGCTGGTTAGGTTAGAATTAACTAACTAGTGCACAACCAAAATTAACACACATAAAATCATAGAAAACTTATAATGGGAAATACATGTATGCATGCCACAATGGATAAAAGTTTTATCTTGGTCCAAATTTTGGTACTTTGATTATTAAGAAGTGGATTACAATTTTCTGAGTTGTTACAATCTTCCCACCTTAAAAAGAATCTCGTCCCCGAGATTCACTGATTAAGAACTGAAAAGATTGGGAAACTCTTTCTGGAGGTAATCTTCTCGTTCCCAAGTGGCTTCATCTTCGGTGTGATTACTCCACTGAACTTTTAGAAACTTGATGCTTCGGGTTCGAGTGGTTCTAAATGCTTCCTCGAGGATACGGGTAGGCACTTCACGATAGGTCAAATCTTTGTTGATGTCCACAGAGCGGTGATCAATATTCTTGAAGATTTCTGGCTTCTCCGGTACTTCAAGACATTTCCGAAGTAAAGACACGTGGAAGACGTCATGTACTTCAGACAATTCAGGGGGCATTTCCAACTGATATGACACTTCTCCTCTGCGGCTTAATACCTTGAAGGGTCCAATATACCTTGGTGCAAGCTTTCCTTTTACTTGGAATCTCTGCATTCCCTTGAGAGGTGATACTCTGAGATAAACAAAATCTCCAATCTGGAAGGTCAGTTCTCTACGTCTCTTGTCGGCATAACTCTTCTGTCTAGACTGGGCTGCCTTGAGGTAGTCACGAATCATGCGAACCTTCTCTTCAGCCTCTTGCAGAATGTCGGGTCCAAATATCTGACTGTCTCCGGTTTCAGACCAATTCAAAGGGGTACGGCACTTTCGTCCATATAAAGCTGCAAAAGGGGCCATTCGCAAACTGGCTTGATAACTGTTGTTGTAAGAAAACTCCGCGAAAGGCAAACAATCTTCCCACTTGGCTCCATAGGCTAGAACACAGGCTCTCAACATATCTTCAAGTATCTGATTTACTCTTTCTGTCTGTCCATCAGTCTGAGGGTGGTAAGCGGTGCTAAAGGCTAATTTGGTTCCCAAGGCTTGATGTAAACTTCTCCAAAATCTTGAGGTGAATTGGGTTCCTCGATCAGAAACTATGGTTTTTGGGACTCCATGCAAACTAACGATTCTGGATAGATAAAGATCTGCCAGCTGTCCCGAGGTATAAGTGGTCTTGACGGGAATAAAGTGGGCAACTTTGGTTAGTCTATCCACAATGACCCAGATAGAGTCATTTCCACGGCTAGACCTTGGAAATCCGGTGATGAAATCCATTCCAACAGATTCCCACTTCCATTCCGGGACTTGCAAAGGTTGCAGCAATCCTGCAGGACGTTGATGTTCAGCCTTGACTCTTTGGCAAATATCACACTTAGATATAAATGATGCAATCTCACGCTTCATTCCATGCCACCAAAATTGTTCCTTCAAATCTTGATATATCTTAGTTCCTCCGGGATGAATGGAGTAAGGTGTCTCATGGGCTTCCTTCATAATAACTTCCTTCAATTCTGAATCCGCAGGCACACAAATACGTCCTTTATACCAAAGAACTCCTTGATCATCCTCTTCAAATCCTGGCACCTTGCCGGAACTAATTCGGCGCTTAATTCCGTCGATACTCTTATTTCCCTTCTGGTCTTCTTTGATTTGGCTCATCAAGGTGGGTTGAAACTCAAGGTTGGCTAAGAATCCTCGACTGACTAGTTCCAATCCAAACCTTTCAAACTCTTGATGCAACATGGGTTGCTCATCTTTGATCATCATATTCAACGAGCAGGGCTTCCTACTCAATGCATCGGCCACCACATTGGCTTTACCAGGGTGATAGTGAATTTCTAGATCATAATCCTTGATCAACTCTATCCATCTTCTTTGCCTCATGTTCAACTCCTTCTGGGTGAAAATATACTTCAAGCTCTTGTGATCAGTGTAGATCTCGCAACGGTTACCCATCAGATAGTGCCTCCAGGTCTTTAAAGCTAGAACCACGGCTGCTAACTCCAGATCATGGGTTGGATAGTTTTCTTCATGAGGTCGAAGCTGCCGAGAGAGGTAAGCTATGACTTTGCCTTCTTGCATTAGCACACAACCAAGTCCAAGCTTGGAAGCGTCGCAATAGACATCAAAGTTTTTGGTGATATCGGGCATGGTTAGGACGGGGGCGGACACGAATCGCTGCTTGAGTTCTTGAAAACTCTCTTCACACTTAGGGGTCCATTCAAACTTCTTGTCCTTCTTCAACAATTGGGTCATTGGCCGGGCAATGCTTGAAAACCCTTCGACAAATTTGCGGTAATATCCCGCTAATCCGAGAAAACCTCTAACTTCAGTTTGAGTGGTAGGGGCTTCCCATTCCATGACTGATTTGATCTTCTTTGGGTCTACGGATATTCCTCCAGCTGACAATACATGGCCTAGGAATCCAACTTCCTTCAACCAAAACTCACATTTACTGAACTTGGCATACAGCTGATGCTCTCTAAGAGTCTCTAAGATTAATCTCAGATGGGTTGCATGCTCCTCTTCGGACTTGGAATAGATAAGAATGTCATCAATGAAGACAACAAAAAACTTATCCAAAAACTCCATGAAAACCTTATTCATGAGATTCATGAAATAAGCAGGGGCATTGGTTAATCCGAAGGACATTACGGTGTACTCATACAATCCGTACCGGGTAGTGAAGGCTGTCTTGGGTATATCCGTTGCATGGATCTTCAGTTGATGGTATCCAGTTCTAAGGTCTATTTTTTAGAAGACCCGAGCTCCAGTCAATTGATCAAACAGATCTTCTATCTTGGGAAGAGGATACTTATTCTTAATGGTCACATCATTTAGCTTGCGGTAATCGGTGCACAGTCGGCTGGAACCGTCACTTTTGTCCACAAACAGAACGGGTGATCTCCAAGCAGAAGAACTTGGCTGAATCAATCCCTTACTCAAAAGGTCATCCAATTGCTTCTTTAACTCTACTAGTTCAGCTGGGTTCATACGATAGGGTCGTTGGGCTATAGATCCAGTTCCGGGGATAAGCTCAATGATAAACTCAATATCCCGATCCGGTGGCATTCCGGGTAGCTCATCGGGAAAAACATCAGGGTATTCGCAGACGATGGGGACTTCCTCTATAGTTGGCCCTGAGATACTTTTATGATATCTGGTGGATTGAGGTGGTTTTACGGACACATGCCTTACTACAATTCCAGTGCTACTCCTCATGGTGATGGTGTTCTTGGCACAATCTATCACTCCTTGATGGGAAGACATCCAATTCATACCGAGAACTACTTCCAAACCTTTAGTTCCCAACACTATCAAATTGGCTAAGAAAGCTATTCCATGAATTTCTATGGATACTGCCAAGCAGGTCCAACTAGCTTTGGTTATTGACCCGGGTATTTGCACCGACATGATATCTTTCAAGGGTGTGGGTTGAAGTCCACTTTTATCAACGAATAATTGGGTAACAAATGAGTGTGACGCTCCAGAATCAAACAGAACTCTGGCAGGAACTGAGTTAACAGGGAACATACCAAGCACAACGTCGGTTGCTTCCTGAGCTTCTTCAACATTCATGTGGTTCAGACGGCCTCGAGGGTGAGGCTGGTTCCTTGGTGGATAATTCTTGCCATTTCCCACACGGCGCTGCTGCTGAGCAGGAGCAGGGGTCTTGGATGCATCATTCAGCTTCTTGGGGCACTCATTGGAGTAGTGCCCTTTTAGTCCGCACTCATAACAGGTAACACCAGACTTGTCACCAGGCTTGGGTAGCACACGGGCTCCATTGGGTCTAGGGGTATTGGGGTTGAAGTTGTTGCCACTAGGTCTTGGAGGTGCACGGTTGAAGTTGTTGCCGGGCTGACGGCTAGGATAGTTGGGACGCGGAGCAGGTGCATACGGCCTCATAGGTCTAGGGGCGAACCCCATCGGTGCACTTCCTCTTGGTTTCTGCGAGTTGCTTGAGTTGCCTTGATACATCATATGGCACTTGCGGTTCTCTGTAGCTTGCTTGAGTTTGCCTTCCATCTGAATGGCAGAGTCAACCAGTGACTCCAGGTCGGCAAAGTGAATGCTGACCAAGACACATTGCATCTCATCGTGAAGTCCATCCAGAAACCTTTCTTGCTTCTTCTCCATGGTGTTGGTGTCATCTGGGGCATACCTAGACAAGGTCAAGAACTTGTCACGGTAATCCACCACAGATAGGGAGCCTTGCTTCAGATTTCTGAACTCATCTCTTATCCTTTTAACCAATCCCATAGGAACATGGGCTTTGCTAAACTTGCTCTTGAACTCCTCCCAAGGCATCACATACCCTGGGGCTTGCATTGCACGGGTGCTATCCCACCAAGCTCTTGCGGCTCCCGCAAGATAGTGGGTGGTGTACAAGACCTTCTCACTTTCACCAACTTCGGCGACTGCCAAATTGTTCTCCATAGTGCGAAGCCAGTCATCGGCATCTAAGGGTTCTTCAGACTTAGTGAATATAGGAGGGTTGGTGTTCTGGAAACTCCTTAACTTGGATCGGTGATCACCATGGCCATTGTTTTCTCCTTCACCATGGCCATTTCCATTGCCATTGTTGTGGTTCATTGCCATCTGGGTTAGTTGTTGAAGAGTGGCCAAGTTAGCTTGGCGCTCAGCTCGGGCTGCTTCTCGGTCTTCCATGATCAACCTTAGCAGTTCTGCCATTTCCGGGTTCGGGGGTGCTCGCGGCATCTGAAGATAAGGTGTGTAAGACAAGAGGGAAAAGCTAATTTGCTAAGATTTAAAGGTAACATGGATGATGCAATTTTTTTCTTACTAAGGCCTTAAGGGCCAAATTCATATTTCATTCAACACTCATCAAACATATCATACATACGAGTTCACACATTACAAATGGTTTACATCAAACCATTGCGACTCGTCTACTAGGGATGGGGATACAACTCACACCTACACGAAGTGATTTCAAAGTGAACCCATAACTAAATAACACTAGGCTCTCCAACTCTAAACATCGGGCTCCTCGGGGTCTTCCTCCTCATCATCCACAATGAATCCATTCTCCTCAGGATCCTCCTCATCATCAAGGTCCTCCATGAAGTCATCCTCATCACTAATGAGGGCATTATCCTCCTTGCGGAGGTCAATGCCTTCCTCCTCACCAAGGTGGCTCTCAAGACTCTCGATGTACTCAGTCAGCTCAGCCACATTGGCCTTCAACTCATCAATGTTGTGATCCCTCTCATCGCGCTGGCGGCGAAGACTCTTGCGATCCCTAGCAAGAATCCTGATAGTGCTCCTTGCCTCCACCAGGGCGAAGTGCTCAAGGTTGGCCTTGGTACGAGCACGATCGGCCTCCTGCTGAGTGGAGTACAGCAAGAAGTCCATGTGATCGATGTAGGTACTCAGCTCATTTTGCCCTGGCATGTTTGCGGGACACCCCTCCGCATCACGCCGAGCAAAGTTCCTAAAGCGCTCTCCCTGAACCTCCTCAACATGCAGTCCACACAAGCAGGCGTGCATCTCCTGCATAGCTCGGACCAAACCATCGGCCCAAGTGTTCTCCACAAGCTCGAACTTGATCCTTGGAGAACCCAAATCTCCCTTCTTGCCACGGCAACTGGCCCTGACAAGCCATCGTAGCTCTCCATCCGGGTGCTCGTTGAGCACGGCTCCCTTGAACTCCGGATACAGACGGTTCAGGAACAAGGTCAGGGTGGTGAGGTCGCGCTCGAAACAAAGGCTGCCACCATGGCCCAACTGGTACTGCTCAGTGAAGACCGGTGCCATCTACAAAATTTTAGATTAGATTAAGTTAGTGATCAACTCAAGTGTGCAAAATTTTAAGTAGGTAAAAACTGAAGCATGTACAAAAACCTTGTAAATAGAGAGGAAAAGACTAAGCAATTTTAAACCATTACTTATATCTTTGCTTTTGTAAAGTTTTCAATGAACGCCCAATTCTAACTAAGGTCTCCTATGGTCAGCCTAGGCTCTGATACCAACTTGTAACAACCCCGAATTTATCACAAATTCGAAGTGCCCGTTATGTAATCCATCACAATCCCAGAATCATTGTTGTGATTTACATAACGTAGTTGGTATCACAGTTCCATAGACATTACAGTACGATGGTTCAAATACGAGGGTCATAGAGACCAAGTTCATATTACAACACAATATAGCAGCGGAAATAACGTCTTCGGGTCCATGCCTTCACCCTCCAGGCAATGGCGACTCGGGAGATGATCTTAGTTCTGGTACTCTTCCTCGTAACCTTCCTCCGAATACTCCTCCCCATAGTCTGGCCAAGTTGATAGCCAGGGACACAGCCGTGAGTACATTGGATGCACTCGCAAACCATCTTACAAAGGAAATGTGAAGTAGATATGCAAGGGTGATATGGTGGACTAAGCACTGAGTTTATTTGCAAAAGCTAGTTTTATTTCCCAAGAATATTTATTGGTAGAGAAGAAGTTTAGTTCTCTATGTTTAATCTAAGGGAACTTCAAGTGTGTCAAGATCAAGGTCAAGTCAGGTCATGTCATTCACCAAGTTCACTAAGTACAGTTTGCCAACTGTCCATAACCGAGGACGCGGCTATTCGAATAGTTTGAAAACCTCTGCAGAGGGGTACACTTTACCCACAAGATTCGATACATCTGCCGGGAGAAATCCATGGTTCGTCATACACAAAGTATGCGGGGTTCAGATAATCAAACAAACTCTTTCACTTGCTCACCCTAGTACAGGATCCTTCCCTAGAGCCCGGGTACGGAAACCCCGTTCCGGCGCCTCTAGTTTTGCCCGCTCCGGAGTGCCGGATTAGTGGAGTCCACTCGGTTCAGAAGTAACCGCGCACGGTGTCCTTCCATAAAGGTTGATACAAGGCCTCCCATACTAAAGCAACAAGCTACGGACTAAGCCCCTTCCCATATAGGGGTAATGTGGTCGTACGGTAATGGTTGGCTCACATGGTACATCACTTGTTATCATTTGACAAATACATTCCATAGTTCTTAGTCAAGGTTATTTTCCTTCATAAAAACCATCATGTATGAGGGATTTCCCCATTTCAAGTTTTCAGGTTCAAGTCACCAAGTTCAACATGGGGTTCCTCTTAGGGACAGCCTCAATTTTATTAGCGACTAAGCAACTATATTGAGTGATGATACCACTAAGCTATGGTTGGATAAACTCAGCTTGATGCTCTTGCTAAGCAAGACATCACTGCACATCTATCATTCTACTCTAGCAATTCAATCATGCAATTTACTTAAAACAAGTAGAATGCAATAGTAAAACTAGGCATTTGGAGTATGATTCAAAGGATGGCTTGCCTTGGTTGGCAAAGTGTCCTGGGTATTCTTCTTCTTCTTGATAATAATCCCCTTCAATATCCCCCTTGGCAACACTAGCGTCTAATAACGAATAAACACAAAGCACATCATCACTACACAATGCTAACAGCACCAAGCACACATACTTGTTTTCAAACAATATCATTCCTGTTAGATTTTATTTGAATTATGTTGCAAGTTTTCTCCCAAGTTTGCATTGAGTGTGTAAGTGAAATCTTCTACCTTATGCCAAGTGTGGTTCACATTTTTAAGTATGGTAAGTAACTAGGGTTATTAGGGCTAGTTCAAGTGGAGTTTGGCTGATTAAGTGAGTTGGTATTGAGGGCAATTTAATTTTAAGTGTAGGATAGAGATCTATCATTTTATGCTACCAACTGAGATCGGATTAAGGTCTAATTGATACCACTAACAAGGTTTGAGCTGATTAAAGTTGACTAACAGTAAGGGAGGTCATTGGTGAGTTCACAATTTAAATTTCATGATTTTAGGAGGCTTAAACAATTTTCTAGAAATCTTCTATGATTAATAAAGCTATGGTCACACTATTCATATTTATTTAAATTCCTAACTCACTTTGCATTCTAACCAGTTCTACTGGGTAGAGAATTTGATAAGCTTTCCAACGCATATTCATTTGCTAAGAGTGGATTTGTAAATCTCTTGGAATTTTAGTTTGAAAAACATATCTGAAAGTTATTTGAATTAATTCAAACGGGTGGGAAAAATAAAAATTGAAACGGACCGAAACTTAACCGCACCGGGCCGAATCCTGAACGAATCCCGAACGGGCCAGCCCAGAAAACGTTTCGCGCGGCGGGAAAGAATTAAAACAGAACCTGACAGGGGGGGTCCCACCCGTCAGGTCACTTAACTAAA